>RJWK010073501.1:0-10215 GCA_004363435.1 Platanista minor | reverse complement strand
AGTCCGCCTGCCGATGCAACGGATGCGGGTTCGTGCCCCAGTCCGGGAAGATCCCGCGTGCCGCGGAGCGGCTGAGCCCGTGAGCCATGGCCGCTGAGCCTGCGCGGCCAGAGCCTGTGCTCCGCAACGGGAGAGGCCACAGCAGTGAGAGGCCCGCAAACAAAACAAAACAAAACAAAAAACCACAGGGAATCTTTGAGGGTTTCCGAGGTGGGAAGTTGCAAGATGAAAATAGTGTCTTAATCAGATTACTTTGGAGGTGAGTACTGAATGGACTGGAGAAGTCTCTCTGTTACTTCCTCTCTCCTTTTCAGAGAAAAACAAAGTGACACTCAGAAAAAGTATTCCTCTTGCCCTTTCTTTAAAAAAAATTATAAAAAGGAAACAATAAAATAAGACCAAAATAGCAATCCAAAAACATTTTTTTAATCTGAAATATTAGCTAATGGTCAAACCCTTTGCAGGTCTGCATATCCTGAAATCAAACAGAGTCCTTTGTGAAAATTAGCACAAATGCGTGAATTGTCTTGGGAGAGAAGAAAAGCTACAAAATTTAAAGAGTAAGTAAGTGATGGGAAAAGTAGTAAGTGAAATTAGAAGTAATTCTGCCACCAAGCACTTAGACTGGGGCTCAGTGAACTGGTTTTGGTGCTGTCACATCACACAATCCACACGACAGCAGCATCCTGAAGGGTAGGAGACGTGAGGGCACACGGGGTCCACTCCTCCTCTTCCACCAAAGTGACTGTCTCCATTTTACATTAGGTTTCCCCTTAGGATTTCACATTTTTAAAACATTCAAGACCCCTAGCTCGTTCTCCACCATTCCCTGGAAATTTCCTTAAAAAGCTATGATCAGATCTTTCTAAGAGTTAAATGTGCTACTATGGAGGGCAACAAAACCATCCCATTCAGCACTAGTTCTCTATTTTTTTTTTTCTCTCCTATTTTTATTTGGCTTTTTCCTGTCATCTTGAATCCATCAAAGAACAAGCAGGGATATTAGTAAATACTGTACATAAATAAATGAAATGTTTGTGTTTCCCAGGAAATTATAGTTTTGTTTAAAAATCACTAATGAGGAAGACTGTAACCTAATATTATCCTTTTTCAGCAATGCCCATTCCATAATATGGTAGCTGGGCACATTTGGAATTTAAGGAATACATTTCCTTTTATTTAAAGTGAACTAGTTTCGTTTTGCTATTTTTTTTTCTTTTATATTGCTTTATTTTTTGCATCCAGTATTAAAAGGGAACTATGGAAACTTTCAACATATCCAAATTAAACTGCTAAAACAAGATTTTAAAATAGTTCTCAGACATATTTCCAAACTACACAGGAACTTTTTTCATACAAAATCACCATAAATTAGATATATAAAAGTCTTTACCCTAAAGGAATCTTTAGATTGTTCAAATTTGAGAGTGTGTTCTACTGTTATTTTAGATTGTAAACAATAACCCTGAGCCTTTCATTGATACATTCAATATTAACATGTTTTGAAGATTTTATCCAAGCCTAGTTTCATTAGATACATGATTTTTTAAATAGGTTTGTTCCATTAAAGGTGGAATTTCATTATATCTCAGAACCAACATGTTTGGGGAAGGCCACAGACTCTTTTACAAAACAAATCCTGATTCAAAAAATAAGAGGGAAAATAAGGGTCAGTAGATAAAGTGTAAAAGGAATTTCTCAGGAAGTCATTATAGAACATTTTTCTTTCTTACATAGGGAGTGGAAAATGCAGAATACAATAATTATCCAAGAAGAATGCCCTATCAGGATTAAAATATAAAAGTTTACACCAGCAATTCAAAATGAGATAAGTCTTGTAGAAACTAAATCTTTTGTCAGAAATCACAGGGCCTAATCAATAGCTGGTACCATGCCTGCCCCTACAGCACCATGATTACAAAAAGAGGCCCATATACATATGTCTAAATATTAAAGTTATCAATCAAGCTAATAGATTATTAACTAAAATATGTTCTATCTCTGTACAATGACTAATATACCTTCAAAATGGCCTGGAAAGTCAAATTCAAATCTAGGATTCTGAGACACTTCGTGCCCCCACATACAGAGAGCCTGGCCCCCTTTTCCTGCCACCTCCAACACACCCCATACTTCAAAGAACCATATATGCATATGCACACTCCAGCCCATGTATCCACATTTTGCCCACATCCACTGCAAAAATCCAACCCAAGACCACTCTTCGGACCCAGGGGTACAACTACCTTAAAAAAAAAAATCAACAAACAGGACAACTTATACCAGTTTCAAAAGCATAAGTATTAGAACAAATGGACTGGGAACTTAAAAATAAACGTAAATATATCAAAGAGACATATGAAAACAGACGTTTTCAGGGAAATGCAAATCAAAACCACAGTGGGATTTCACCTCACACATCTTAGAATGGCTATTATCAAAAACAATAAATTGGGCTTCCCTGGTGGTGCAGTGGTTGAGAGTCCGTCCGCCTGCCGATGCAGGGAACACAGGTTCGTGCCCCGGTCCGGGAAGATCCCACATGCCGTGGAGCGGCTGGGCCCGTGAGCCATGGCCGCTGAGCCTGGGCGTCCGGAGCCTGTGCTCTGCAACAGGAGAGGCCACAACAGTGAGAGGCCCGTGTACCGCAAAAAAACCCAAAAAACAAAAAACAATAAATAACAAGTGCTGGTGAGGATGTGGAGAAAAGGGAACTCTTGTGCACAGCTGGTGGGAATGTAAACTAGTGCACTATGGAAAACAGTATAAAAATTCCTCAAAAATTTAGAAATAGAACTACCAAATGATCCAGAAATTCCATTTCTGGGCATTTATATGAAGAAAATGAAAACACTAACTCAAAAAGATACATACACCCTCACGTTCACTGCACCATTACATACAACAGCCAAGACATGGAAGCAATCTAAGTGTCAATCAATGTATGACTAGATAAAGAAAACATGGTGTGTATGTATATGTATGTGTATATATACGTATACACATACATACATACAATGAAATATTACTCAGTCATAAAAAAAAGAAGGAAATCTTGCATGTGCAACAACATGGATGGACTTTGAGGGCAGTATGCTAAGTGAAATAAGTCAAAACGGAAAAGACAAATACCATATGACCTTGCTTTTATGTGTAAACTAAACAAAATGTTTTTTAAATAAAAAATAAAAAAAAAAGAAATCCCCAGTTCAGAGATATAGAGAACAGATTGGTGGTTGCCAGAAGCAGGGGGTGGAGGGTGGGCAAAATGGATTAAGGGGGTCAAAACATACAAAATTCCAGTTATAAAATATAAGTAAGTCATGGGGATGTAATGTACACCATGGTAACCATAGCTTAAAATACTGTAGTGTATATTTGAAAGTTGCTAAGAGAGATCTTAAAAGTTTTCATCTCAAGAAAAAAAACTTTATAACTATGTATGGTGATACATGTTAACTAGACTTATTGTGATGATCATTTTACAATATATACAAATATTGAATCATTATGTTGAACACCTGAAACTAACATAATGTTATATGTCAATTACATTTCAATAAAAAAATAGAAATAATAAAAGTCAAACTAAAAGAGAGATTAGCAATATGAAATAAGAACCACAAATCATGAAAAAGAATGAATCAGATATCCTAGGTTTGAAAAATACAACAGCTAAAACATAACATAACAGATGAGACAAACAGTAGAATGGCTCTAGACAAAGAACATATTAATGAGTAGAAATGCAGATTGATAAACTCTTCTAAAAGGAAGCAGAGAGGGCGTCCCTGGTGGCACAGTGGTTAAGAATCTGCCTGCCAATACAAGGGACACACACAGGTTTAAGCCCTGGCCTGGGAAGACCCCACATGCTGTGGAGCAACTAAGTCCGTGTGCCACAACTACTTAAGCCTGCGTGCCTAGAGCCTGTGCTCCACAACAAGAGAAGCCACGACAATGAGAAGCCTGCGTACCGCAACAAAGAGCAGCCCCTGCTCACCGCAACGAAGGAAAGCCCACACGCAGCAATGAAGCCTCAACGCAGTCAAACATTAATTAATTAATTAATTAAAAAATTTTTTAAAAAGCAACAAGTTAAAGAATTGAAGCATATGTGAGAAACAATAGGAGACAGAGGAAGTAAATATGACAACATTCCAAAAAAGAAGTAAAAACAGAGGAAATATTTGGTAATGGCAGACTAGTTACTTCTGATTACCTCTTCCTCTGAGGAAAAGTAGTAAAAGATGGGAAAAAAATGTTTTAATCTCCCTGAATGCAAATGAGGACTAACAACTGAGTTACCTAATACAAAGGAGGTGGATGCCCAGGGGGGTGAGTGCAATGACTGAAACTACTTTTTCCATGCAAGCGATTTTCTGATTTCAGAGGGCCACCAGAAAGGCTGAAGTACAGAGTAGTAACTCTTTGAAAGTATTAAGGGGCTAGAAGAGAGATGTGGAACGTTGAATCCTGATGAAACTGCCTACTCCTGCTCCCATTACTCTGGGTGGAAAGCCCAAAGGCTACACCTAAAAGCACTACTGTGCAGAAGTAAAACAGGGCCTCACATGGGCTGAATTGGAAATAGCTCAGGTGCTTCTGTACTGTTATGGTCTCCAGGCACCTGTCAGAAGAAAACAGAAATACTCTCTGTAGGAAAACATTATCCTAGGCCTCAAAGTGTTTCTGCAAATAATTTTGCAATATAATGACTGGTACATAATGAAAATAAAAAATACTTTTGGAATATGTTTCCCACATAATAAAATGTAACAAGGCAGAGAGGAAGTAAGATGACATGAACGAAAAACAGAAATAGCAAACAGTACAAAAAGAACCATAGGGAACCTAGATATTGGACTACAAGCACAGATCTTACAATAACTCTGCTTATTACATTTAAGGATTATGAGATAAGAATGACGCGTCTGGCATCATGGTAATATTGCTGAAAACCAAAAGAAAAAAGAAAAGAAAAGAAAGAATATCTTAAGAGTTGCCAGAGGAAATTGACAGGTTACCATCAAAGTGGCTAAAATTATATCCACTATTGATTTCTCATCAGAAATTATGGAAGCTAAAAAAATACTAGAACAATATTCTTAAAATGTTGAAAGAAAACAATTGTCAACCAAAAACTCATATACCAAATGAAAATATTCTTAAAGTATGAGAATGAAATTTTCAAACAAAAATTAAGACGCCGTGCCACAATCTGACTTGCAGAAAGGAAATGCCAAAGGGTGTTTGTTCTTCAGGAAGAAAAGAATTCCTGGTAGGAGCTTGAAAATGCAGGAGCAAGTGAAAAACAACAAAACTAGTATATTTAAACAGACACTATTTTATTATAGTCAACATCATTTAGTTTACCTATATAAATTAAATGATGCTCACTGTATTAAAATATTAATAAGGCCTGCTTAATTTTAAATATATATAAAATAAAAATACACAATCTCAATGACATAAAAGAATGGGTAAATGAAATTAAAGTGTCCTAAAACCAAAATGCTATAGAAACACATCAGTCTTTGCATTACCTAGAAAGAGAGTAATGGTACCAATTAATCTTAGATTTTGAAAAATCAAGAATACATACTGTAATCTCTAGAGTAAAAAGAGAGAGATGAAGGGAGAGCTTACAGATTAAAATAATCTTAAAAGAATATCAACTGCAGGGAGACCTTCAAGATGGCAGAGGAGTAAGGAGTACAGATCATCTTCCTCCCCACAAATACATCATAAATACATCTACATGTGCAACAACTCCTACATAACACCTAATGAAGACTGGCAGAAGACCTCAGACTTCCGAAAAGGGAACAGATGCCCTCAGGCAACCTACAAGCAGAGGCAGGGCCAAATCCAAAGCTGAACCCCGGGAGCTGTGAGAACAAAGAATAGAAAGGGAAATCTCTCCCAGCAGTCTCAGAAGCAGCCAATTAAAGCTCCACAATCAACGTGATGTGATGTAACCTGCATCACTGGAATACCTGAACAGACAACAAATCATCCCAAAATTGAGCTGGTGGACTTTAGGAGCAACTGTAGCCTTGGGGTTTGCTTTATGCATCTAATTTGTTTCTGGTTTTATGCTTAGTTTAGTATTTAGAGTTTATTATCATTGGTAGATTTGGTCATTGATTTGGTTGTTCTCTTCCTTTTATAGATAGATAGATAGATACTTTTTTTTTCCATTTTCTCTTTTTGTGAGTGTGTATGTGTATACTTCTTTGTGTGAATTTCTCTGCAAAGCTTTGCTTCAACCATTTGCCCAAGGGTTCTGTCTGTTCGGTTTTGTTTTTTCTTTTCTTTAGTATAGATTTTAGCACTTGTTATCATTTGTGGATTTCTTTTTTGGTTTGGTTGCTCTCTTCTTACTTTCTTTTATTTTTTATTACTTTTTACTTATTTTTATTTTTAATCATTTCTGTTTTAATAACTTTATATTTATTTATTTATTTATTTATTTATTTTCTCCCTTTTCTTCTGAGCCGTGTGGGTGACAGGGTCTTGGTGCACTGGCTCAGTGCCAGGCCTGTGCCTCTGAGGTGGGACACTGGTCCACCAGAGACCTCCCGGCTCCACGTAATATCAAATGGCGAAAGCTCTCCCAAAGCTCTCCATCTCAAAGCTCAGACCCAGCTCCACTCAATGACCAGCAAGGTACAGTGCTGGACACACTATGACAAACAACTAGAAGACAGGAACACAACCCCACCCATTAGCAGAAAGGCTGCCTAAAATCATAATAAGGTCACAGACACACCAAAACACACCACTGGACACGGTCCTGCCCACCAGAAAGACAAGATCCAGCCTCACCCACACAGGCACCAGTGCCCTCCACCAGGAAGCCTACACAACCCATTGAACCAACCTTAGCCACTGCGGGCAGACACGAAAAGCAACAGTAACCACGAACCTGCAGCCTGCAAGAAGGAGACCCCAAACACAGTAAGTTAAGGAAAATGAGAAGACAGAGAAACACACAGCAGATGAAGGAGCAAGGCAAAAAACCACCAGACCAAACAAATAAAGAAGAAACAGGCAGTCTACCAGGAAAAGAATTCAGAGTAACAATAGTAAAGATGATCCAAAATCTTGGAAATAGAATGGAGAAAATACAAGAAATGTTTAACAAGGACACAGACGAACTAAAGAGCAAACAATGATGAACAACACAATAAATGAAATTAAAACTTCTCCAGAAGGAATCAATAGCAGAATAAATGAGGCAGAAGAATGGATGAGTGACCTGGAAGATAAAATAGTGGAAATAACTATTGCAGAGCAGAATAAAGAAAAAAGAATGGAAAGAATTCAGGACAGTCTCAGAGACCTCTGGGACAACATTAAACACACCAACATTCGAATTATAGGGGACCCAGAAGAAGAAGACAAAAAGAAAGGGACTGAGAAAATACTTGAAGAGATTGTAGTTGAAAACTTCCCTAATATGGGAAAGGAAACAGTCAATCAAGTCCAGGAAGCTCAGAGAGTCCCATACAGGATAAATCCAAGGAGAAACACGCCAAGACACATATTAATCAAACTATCAAAAATTAAATACATAGAAAAAATATTAAAAGGAGCAAGCGAAAAGCAACAAATAACATACAAGGGAATCCCCATAAGGTTAACAGCTGATCTTTCACCAGAAACTCTCCAAGCCAGAAGGCAGTGGCAGGACATATTTAAAGTGATGAAAGGGAAAAACCTACAACCAAGATTACTCTACCCAGCAAGGATCTCATTCAGATTCAAAGGAGAAATTAAAACCTTTACAGACAAGCAAAAGCTAAGTGAATTCAGCACCACCAAACAAGCTTTACAGCAAATGCTAAAGGAACTTCTCTGGGCAGGAAACACAAGAGAAGGAAAAGACCCACAATAACAAACCTAAAACAATTAAGAAAATGGTAACAGGAACATACATATCGATAATTACCTTAAATGTGAATGGATTAAATGCTCCACCCAGAAGACACAGACTGTCTGAATGGATACAAAAACAAGACCTGCATATATGCTGCCTGCAAGAGACCCACTTCAGACCTAGGGACACATACAGACTGAAAGTGAGGGGAAAGAAAAAGATATTCCATGCAAATGGAAATCAAAAGAAAGCTGGAGTAGCAATTCTCATGTCAGAAAAAATAGACTTTAAAATAAAGACTACTACAAGAGACAAAGAAGGACACTACATAATGATCAAGGGATCAATCCAAGAAGAAGATATAACAATTGCAAATATTTATGCACCGAACATAGGAGCACCTCAATACATAAGGCAAATGGAAACAGCCAAAAAAGGAGAAATCGACAGTAACACAATCATAGTACGGGACTTTAACACCCCACTTTCACCAATGGACAGATCATCCAAAACAAAAATAAATAAGGAAACACAAGCTTCAAATGATAATTAAACAAGATGGATTTAATTGATATTTATAGGCCATTCCATCCAAAAACAACAGAATACACTTTCTTCTCAAGTGCTCATGGAACACTCTCCAGGATTGATCATATCTTGGTCACAAATCGAGCTTTGGTAAACTTAAGAAAACTGAAATCGTACCAAGTACCTTATCTGACCACAATGCTATAAGACTAGGTATCAATTACAGGAAAAAAAAATCTCTAAAAAATACAAACAAATGGAGGCTAAACAATACGGTACTAACTAACGAAGAGATCACAGAAGAAATCAAAGAGGAAATCAAAAATACCTAGAAACAAATGACAATGAAAACACGACGACCCAAAACCTATGGGATGCAGCAAAAGCAGTTCTAAGAGGGAAGCTTATAGCAATACAATCCTACCTCAAGAAACAAGAAACATCTAAAATAAACAACCAAACGTTACACCTAAAGCAATTAGAGAAAGAAGAACAAAAAACCCCTAAAGTTAGCAGAAGGAAAGAAATCATAAAGATCAGATCAGAAATAAATGAAAAAGAAACAAAAGAAACAACAGCAAAGAAAATAAAACTAAAAGATGGCTCTTTGAGGGCTTCCCTGGTGGCACAGTGGTTGAGAGTCCTCCTACCGATGCAGGAGACATGGGTTTGTGCCCCGGTCCGGGAAGATCCCACATGCCGCGGAGCAGCTGGTCCCGTGAGCCATGGCCACTAAGCCTGCGCGTCCAGAGCCTGTGCTCCGCAATGGGAGAGGCCACAACAGTGAGAGGCCTGTGTACCGCAAAAAAAAAAAAAAAAAAAAAAAAAAAGATGGTTCTTTGAGAAGATAAACAAAATTGATAACCTATTAGCCAGACTCATCAAGAAAAAAAAGGAGAAGACGCAAATCAACAGAATTAGAAATGAAAAAGAAGTTAACAACTGAAACTGCTGAAATACAAAGGATCATGAGAGATTACTACAAGCAACTCTATGCCAATAAAATGGACAACCTGGAAGAAACGGACACATTCTTAGAAAAGCACAACCTTCCGAGACTGAACCAGGAAGAAATAGAAAATATAAACAGACCAATCACAAGCACTGAAATTGAAACTGTGATTAAAAATCTTCCAACAAACCAAAGTCCAGGACCAGATGGCTTCACAGTGAATTCTATCAACCATTTGGAGGAGAGGTAACACCTATCCTCCTCAAACTCTTCCAAAATATAGCAGAGGGAGGAACACTCCCAAGCTCATTCTACGAGGCCACCATCACCCTGATACCAAAACCAGACAAAGAGGTCACAAAAAAAGAAAACTACAGGCCAATATTTCTGACGAACATAGATGCAAAAATCCTCAACAAAATACTAGCAAACAGAATCCAACAGCACATTAAAAGGATCATACACCATGATCAAGTGGGGTTTATTCCAGGATGCAAGGATTCTTCAATATACGCAAATCAATCAACGTGATACACCATATTAACAAATTGAAGGAGAAAAACCATATGATCATCTCAATAGATGCAGAGAAAGCTTTCGACAAAATTCAACACCCATTTATGATAAAAACCCTCCAGAAAATAGGCATACAGGGAACTTTCCTCAACATAATAAAGGCCATATATGACAAACCCACAGCCAACATCGTCCTCAATGGTGAAAAACTGAAACCATTTCCACTAAGATCAGGAACAAGACAAGGTTGCCCACTCTCACCACTCTTATTCAACATAGTCTTGGAAGTTTTAGCCACAGCAATCAGAGAAGAAAAGGAAATAAAAGGAATCCA
>RJWK010073500.1:0-10238 GCA_004363435.1 Platanista minor | reverse complement strand
GGGGGGGGGGGGAGCAGGGACAGAGCGCCCACCACCTTTCCTTCCCCCCTCGATGGGAGCGGAGGCGTGCCGGCCGCAGCAGCCGACTGAGGAGAGAGAGCCGGGGGCCGTGACTTCGGAGTTGCTAAGGCGTCCTGGTGGAGAGCGCGCCAAGACTGCTGCAGCCGCTGGCCTAGTACGTACCAACTGGCTGTCCGCCAACTGCGGGATGCGTTCAAGCTCGTGCGACCGCGGGCGAACTTGGAGCGACGGAGTCTCCGGGCCGCGCCGGCACTTGGGGGGGCGGGCGTCCAGGACAGCTGGCCCCGCGCGGCCGCCGCCGGAAGGAGAGGGCGGCATCGGGCTCGTGTGGGCGATTCCCGGAGAAATTCGGTGCGCAGGGTCAGCGAGAAGAGGGCGAGCGAGGCAGCGGGGCCGACCTGTGCGTTCTCCTCCCAGAAAGCCGGGGGCGCAGCGTCCATTCTCCTGACCCGGTTGGGGCCGTCGCGCGGGGCGCGGAGCGCGGAGCGGTGGTGGGTTGCGTGGTCTGTTGTGCGCGGTGGGTGCGCGCGCCGGCCCCAGAGTTTTACAGCCACTTTCCGCAGGGGCAGAATCTTTTTGTTGGTTTGTTTACTTTGTAAGAGTGTTGCACTTAGAGCCTTACTTTTCGTCCTGGGTATCCTCTCCTTTGGAATGTAGTTTTCTTCTTGAAAGCGGAAGGAGAGTTTTGTTTGGAAGCGGCTTACAGAAACTTGGCACTGAGGTGCGATGGAAGCGAGAGACTCGTGCTCGTTAAGGCCGAGTGTGGAATTTGCAAACACATGTGGGACATACGAGCTTTGGATGCAGTAGTCTGTGACCTTATTCATGGAGAAACGTTGCAAGTGCAATCAAATGCTTATGGGCTGCATTGTCAGGGTTCACAAGGCTCAAGATATGAAACGACACTTCGAGTGAACCTAATTGTTGTAAGATCTTGGGGGAAAGGATTGAATTGGAATATATTTGCATTTATAGGTTCCGCAGACCAAGTTTTGCAGCAGGTGATCAGAAGGAATCCTTGACTTGCATATACTTAATTCCTCGCTACGTGAGATCCGGGAGGCATGGGAAATTTGGGGATAGATGTCAATTTAAAATTTCCTTCCGAAACAGTTGATTTGGAGTAACCTGTCACTACCAGTTGGTTTGCCAGTGACGTGTCTGCAAACTTAAGGAGTGCAAAGATCAGAGCTGAGAGGGAGATACTCAGATCTTGTTTAAAAATATTTTGGCAGTTTTAATAGATAATATTAGATTGCATAGGAACTGAATTTTAAAAAGATTAGTCACGTAGGAAATGCTAGGCTGTTTTGTTAGAGAAGTGCGCACGCAATGAAATACCTTCTTAGATTTTCACTTTTTTGAAAAATTTCCCCTCTAAAACATACCAGATTATGACACGTCCTGATTTATGTGTGGGTTTTAAGAAGGAATATTGGGAGAAAGGATGCAGAGGATTTACTTTCTCTGTTTTGGGTGGGGACTGATATTTTCCAGAAGACCTAAAAAGCTGCCTCTTGTCTAATCTAAGTGCCAGTAAAAGTGGCTTAGATTCAGGGGATATCCTTTTTTCCTCCATTTTCCAGCATTTGAAACATTTAATATTTTCATTAAGTTTTAAAAATTATATTGGCCTTATAGATATTACCTTTCATGTAAGTGTTCTCTTGAGAGTTTATAGATGTCTGGTAAGGTCAGCCTTCTTTATTCCTGTTTGAGTATTAGTTATTAGAAAATCAAGTCTTGAAAGAAAATGTTAAGGAACCATTGGAAGCTTTCTTGTTTTAATTTTACTATTTTTAACATCTTGCACAAAAGTTAATATGCCATCCTGGTGTTGGAAAAATTTCGTTTTCCTTGGCTCTGGTGATTTCCTATTATATGTGAATAAATCAATAATAATAATAAAAACATGGAGGCAGTGTAGATTTTTATTTCATTCTTCTTGCTAATTGTGGATGTAATGAACATGATAGAAATCCTTAGGAATACTATAGCTGATACAAGGAAATTTAGTGAGCTTATATAGCTAATAAATAATTTGATATATCTGGTGAATACATCTTGTCTTGTTTCAGAATTATTAATAAAATTGAATAATCTCAGCTAAATTAATTAAAACTTTTTCTTTTTTGATGACTAGTAAATATCCATTGCCCTGTAGAAAAGTTAATATATTTTCATTCTCCTTGTTGCTATTTGGAGAATCAGTTAAAGTATTAGATATTTTCTTTTTATCACATATTAAGAGCATTAAAGATTTTGGGTGTTTGTACCGTGGCTGCTTTGAAAGAAGAAATTATAATGTATGACAAAGTGGGGGAGACCTTTGAAGAATTTATTGCATGAACTTTAAAAATTTAAAGTAAAAGATGGTTGCATGGAAACAGAAGTATGTCAGGTTTTTGTGTCTGTTGATCTAGACTCTGTCCTAAGACTTGAGGTTCATCTATTCCATTATGGTAAGTCAGGTTGTTTTTGTTGGTGCTATTCATGTGCATTATTGGAAATAAAAGCTTTGTGCAATTTACCTTTAAGTGTGAAACTGTATTCTGGATACCACAGAAGCATGATATATTTTATGTTACTTTCATGGAAATGACCATTTTTAAATATGTTTTGAACAGGTTAAGATCTTGCTTGTATAATCACCTTGTGTATGCATATTTCATGTGGAGTTTATTAAAAATAATAAGGAATAAATAATGCCCACTTAAGCATAATACAAGGTTCCTAGCCCCTTTGCTTTGGATTTAGTTTTATTTTAACTGCTTCGTTCATTCTTTTTAGTAGAATGAAGAACAGTGCAATTATTATATTAAATGTAAATTTCCTTTTTGATCTGACATTTTCAAAAACTAGTGCAGTAGTAGAATATACTCCCTTAAACTTAACAATGGAACAAGTGGGAAATTAGAGAAGTTGATTTGGGGGAAAAAGTAGCAATCCTTGTCAGAATTCTCACAGCTAAAACATACCATTAAGCTTTCAAATAGTTTTGTCATTTCTCAATACATTGTATTTAGAGAGTTGCACCTTAACTTGTACAGTATGTTAATTTAATAATTTTTAAAGATAAATTTCTGGGAAAAAAATGATAAAATTTATATGTACTGTGTGCATGCTCAAATGGCACTTAATGTTTGTTGAATAACTTGACTGTTAGTGATTGAAAAATTTCCAGCCATATTATATGAAATACTAGTGTTTACCTGTTGGTATCACAGCTAAGTTAATGCATAGTTATTGTTTAATTGCAAAATCTGATTTTTTTCTAATTTTGATAAATTTAGGGTTATACATTGAAACTTTAATTAAAATTTTGAGGTTTATAAGAAATTTTTTCCAGCTTCATTCAGAATTCAGAAAAAAATCAGTAGGAGAGAACATTTTAAGTTTCCTAAATTACTGTTAATTCATTAGAAGCTGTATGTTTAATTCATAGCTATTACAGTAATAAGATCCAAAAATATCTTGACTTAAGATATATCCCCGCATGCTTATTAATAAATATGCCTAGTTAAATTGTTTGGCACTTGAAACACATACACAGGAGTGAGGACCTGGGTTGACCTGCTATCTTAAATAACCCATGATGTAACTAAACTACATTTAATTATTTTAGGTTGAGTTCTGGGACTGGGACAAAAATGAGAAGAATTCACTTCCTAGGCTTAAGGCTTATCCTTCCCTAAGCCAAATTCTGGCTTGTCATAAACCTTTCCAGTCTCAACCTGTAGTGTACCCATTGTACCCTTTCCCCAGGCTCCTATACCTTCAGGCTACATTCTCCCAACCTTGGCAATACTTCCAAGACTTTAAACATGGTCACTCGCCTCAGATTTCCTATCTCCTTCCTTGCCATTTCCCATCTCTAGCTTTCATTCCCTTAGCGTGTACTGGATCTCATCTAGGTGTTAGAGGAAAACAATCTGGTGGAACTAATTCACCTTAATCTGTAAGTGACTCATGAGCTAACGCTTCCCAAGTTTTTTCACATTTTTTTAGAAGTCTGTTTAGAGGTTGCCGTTAGCTTAGATAATTTTAAAGTAAAAATTTCAGGCTGTGTTGGGAGGCAGGAATTTATTGTCCTCTGCATAAATAAGTCAGATTTTACTAGGATTTTGCCCTTGGTTTCTCCCCACTCCTGGCAGAGTCTCTCTTCTTTGGAATGCCATGGACTTCGTAAAAGTGTGTGTATACATATATATTTCCTGCATCACAAAGAGGAGGATTCAAGTGTAGTGTTCATGAGTCCATTTGAGTCTAATGATCATTTATAGGATTGATGTTTATTAGGGGATAACATTTTAATTCGTGGAAACCAAGAGGAAAGAGACCTGGGATCTCTCGTGCCTGAAATTGACTTAAAAGGCTGCTTTTGGGGCTGGGCTAACATGATGTCTGTTGTCGCTGCAACCACGTGTGTTCCTGTAAAGGGAGAGCATCCGGCCGTCTTATGGGAATCCACCACACAGGCTATAAAAAAGGGGAAGTATCGAGGATGAGAGAATGAAAAAGATTGTAGGTAAAGTAGCAGGATGTGCTTTTGTTAGATTGGACCCTAATTTACACAGAGGTTCTTCCTTTTGGAATATAAAAGGAGGCTGCTGATCAGATTCTGACTCAAACGTTGGGTTTCATTCAACAGAAGCCTTTGTAGAGATGTTGTTCTACCTTGAACGCTTTGCTGGGAGTAGAGGGGGATAAAAGATGAATGAGAACTAGTCCCTACCATCAAGGAGCTTGTAGCCTAAGGTAACCTGTTCTACAGGACCATGTCAGTCTCCTTCTCAGTTCCATGGCTCCTTATGTATTGAAGATAACATTTGGCATAGCATTTATCAGAGTGGTTAAGCGTGTGCTTACTCGTCTGTATCCTGATTCTTAACAGTTTCTCTGTGAAGAACCATTTGAGGAAAGTCCAGTGTTTGGCACGAGCATAGGGGCAGGTTAAGGACCACAGAGGAGGCTGGACAGGTCTGGGATGCCTATATGAGTAGTTTGGATTTTTTCCTCCATGAAGTGGAGAGATGTGCATAGATGAGTAAATAGCCACACCTGTACTTTAGGAAGATAAAGTTGGCATTGCAGTATGGGAAGTATTGAAGGTGAGGTAGCTGTTTTCAAAGTTGGGGCAAGAAGCAAGGGGAAAATTAGAATTAGGTGCTTTTGAGGCAGAGAAAGAAAAAGGGTAGTGATGTGGCCTAAGGACATGGAGATTGGAGGAAGGAAGAGGAAAACAAAAACATGAACGGATAAAGAAAATATGGTATATACATGCAATGGAATATTACCCAGCCATAAAAAAGAATGAAATTCTGCTATTTGCAACAACATGGATGGAATTGGAGGGTATTTTGCTAAGTGAAATAAGTCAGAGAAAGACAAATACTGTATAATGTCACTTATATGTGGAATCTAAAAAGTAAAGCTAGTGAATATGACAAAAAAGAAATTGACTCACAGATATAGAACAAACAAGTGATTACCAGTGGGGAGGGGGAAGGGCATTAAGAGGTACAAACTACTATGTATAGAATAAATAAGCTACAAGGATATATTGTACAGCACGGGAAATATAGCCAATATTTTATAATAACTATAAATGGAATATGACCTTTAAAAATTGTGAATCATTACGTTGTACACCTGAAACATATAATATTGTACATCAACTATACCTTAATAAAAATTAGGAAAAAAAAGGAATCTCTACTTTTATTAATCCAGGAAACTGGAAGAGTAGTGGTGCAACTAAAAGAAATGAGAGTTGGGAAGAGTAGATTTGGGAATCTGGAAGAAGGGAGGAAAATGAGATAACATACTTGCTTTTGGACTTAACAAATGTGAGATGTTTGACAGTCTCCACATGGTAGTTGAAATGCTGAATTATCAGAAAAACAGTTTGGGTTCTCAAACTTTTCAGGTATGAAGATCACTTTTTAAACTAAAAAAAAAGAAAAGCAAGTACTCATTAATTTTGCTTAGTGTTTCTTGATATAATGGCAACAACTGTGAATTCACTTACACTTTTAAATGAGTTTGTATTAAATCACAAAGTATTTGTTTACTTTTATTTGCAAAGTAGATGTATATGTGTCAGCCAGTGCTTGGTGTGTGTTTGGATTTGAGAACACTTTGCAGGAACTCCACGAACCACTGGTCCAAGCTACAGATAGCAGTTTGGAGGTCAGTCTGCTATAGGTGATATTGAAGCCTGGGAGTGGACGAGATCATCATGGGAGAATATGGACAGACAGTAGAAACGGGATCTAATATAAAGCTTTGGAAAATTCCTGCACTTAGAATAGAGTAAGGGAAGGCAACATAATATAGCAAAAAGTCAGGTGAAGAGTGTTTCAAGGAGTGATGTCAAGCTGCAGAGAAAAGCTGGTGATCACTCAGGAGTTACTCGAGAGTTTTAAGCGAGGAGTCAGGACAGAAGGCAGGCTGAAGCTTCTTGGAACAGATTGAGGCAGGTTTAAAGGAATGGTTCTTCTTTTCCCTTGTGACCATTAAAGACTCTGCCTTACTCTAAATCCCCACGTCCCAGCTTGGAGAAAGAGAAGTTTTGTTTCCCATATTCATATTAAGTGCTGTGCTGTGGTTCGAGGACAAAGCTGGAGTCGACCAGTCAAGTTTTCTCAGCCAAACCAGCTCCTTTTTTTTTTTTTTTAATTTTATTTATTTTTGCGGTACGCGGGCCTCTCACTGTTGTGGCCCCTCCCGTTGCGGAGCACAGGCTCCGGACGCGCAGGCTCAGCGGCCGCGGCTCACGGGCCCAGCGGCTTCGCGGCATGTGGGATCTTCCCGGACCGGGGCACGAACCCATGTCCCCTGCATCGGCAGGCGGACTCTCAACCACTGCGCCACCAGGGAAGCCCAAACCAGCTCCTTATTTCTCTTAGCATAGTTTAAATCTGGCACATGACTGAGCCTACCCCATAAGGAGCCAAAGTGAGTTTGTTTTTAAAAGGTTCAGGAACAAATCATTACCATTTACAGTAGATCATTGAATAACAAACAACAACAAATGGCCTTAAATGAGTCCATTGTTTAATTCCTCTTCCTCTGGAACTGACCAGACTGAGGAACATTTAAGCTGCTGCAAGTGGAGGTTTGCTGTACGTTGGCCCTTGATTTAGCTTTTGAATGCAGTTAAAAAATGGGTAACTGGTTTCTCTTAATTGTGGAATTTATAAAAAGGTCACACTCAGCATGATTGTTCCAGCATCTCTTGAACAGGCCAGGTAACTGGAGTTTGCAGCTGAGTAGATTGACTCTACTCGCAGCTTCCTATATTATATAGCATTGTGTTAGGATCCTTTTATGTTTACTTCAGGTTGGAGAGATGCAGTTTTCTTTTGATTTATTTGACCTTCATGTCAAAGCATGAATAGATACAGGGTTTGTAAAAACAGAAAATCTCATAAAAATTTTCTTTTAAATCATATCAAGTTAATGTATGAAGTGGTGGTTGTTTAAATTATTCCAACAGGCTTTGTAGGAAACTGAAACATTCTCTTAAAGCAAAAAGCTTAGGGAGAAAACTCCTTTCCCAGCAGTAAGTGTGGGCCTGGGAGTCTAAATAGTTCACTTATTTATCTTTCATCTGGTGTCTTGACTTTGGAAATGTACACTGGGTCCTATCAGTCCTTATGGGGATATTATAATCATAACTACTTTTTTACCGGAACATAAGGGCTTTCTCTTAGGGTTTCCTTTCTTTCTGGGTAAAGATGAGAAAGTATAAAAGTTGAAAATTAATATTTTCTAAAATCATTGCCTTATCTCAGAAGAATAAAACCTAAGTTTGTGTTTTTAGTTCTCCTTAAGTTTCTCTTTTACATTTGTCCATCATATATTCTTTGTTCTCTTACTGCTAATAAAAAGATTCAAGAACTCTGTTCTAGATTTTCTCATGTAATTTTTACTTTATTCCATAATTTGGGGGAGTGTATATGGTGAGATAATTGATGACACCATAAATCTTGCAAGGTTACAGTCCTCTTATAAAAATGATTTTGTGTGTATGTGCATACATATATATTTATATGTGTGTATAGATATTTTTTTGTGTGTATACTCGAGTTGAAAGCCTGTGGAGCTATTGCATTAGGTGTATGCAGGGAAAGTAGGTTTCCTTTCCTCTACCTCAGACACTTTCTAGAAACCCTTCCATTTGGTATAATGTTCAATACAGACTTTAACTTGTGTCTGTAACTCCCAAGAGCTTGTTTTTGTGGGTTAGTGTCCAGCTGGATGATAGATTCTCTCCCCAAAAAGTCTCTCCTGGAGTGGGAGGACAAAGCAGATCCTCCTATGGGTGATTCAGAAGATGCAGGAATGTTTTTTCCAGAGAACTGAGGTGGCATGAACATGATGGTGGTCTCAGAACCTGTAGGAGTTCATGGTGCCCAGAGAGTGTACTAAATAGGGATCTTCTAGTGTAGTTTGCCAAATTTGCCAAATCATGAGAGTCTGCTGAGATGCAACCCAAGGACCTAGGAAATTATATTTTTTCAAAAGCACCCCCCATGATTTCCTGGCTGTCAGCAGACGTTTAGTGGGCTCAGATTCAGTCTTTTTTTATGTATCTTGGGAAGTCATCAGGTCACCTGGCAATGCCCTTATAAAATAAAGAACCATAAAATTTGAGGAGGTCAGTAATTGATTAGAGCAGATTGTGGATGACACAGAGGTTCCAGGAGATGGGGGCTTCCCAGGAGTCAGTCCTTAGGGTGGTAGGGAAATGCATTCCCCTTGGATGGGATGACTGAAACTGGAATTTTGGGTAGAATTCTGGTTGATGGCATAAAGCAGAAGTCCCAAATTTGGTGATCTGGCCTTCAGGGGTGTCCCTTAATATTCCTCTGCTTGTCTTACCTCCCAGTTAACAATTGCTCCTTACTTTCTGAGTTGAGAGTGGAGCTTTCACTTTCCTTTGGTGTATGTATTCTTTTGGCCTACTATAATTTTTGCCCTTAGAGGGCCATAGGGTCCTTTTAATCCTAAGGGTGCATTGATTACAAGTTTGTTTCTCTTAAAAGGAAGTACTTGGCCAACTCCTCTTTGTCTGTGGAAGGTCTCCAGGCAACTGTGAATAACTTTTAAAGGCTACTAAGAGGTCAAGAAGTGCTTTGCTGGGTCTTGTTCTGTCTCTTTAAAGGCAGACTTCTCTGCCTCACTTGAGCTCTAAAAGTATTCCTTGTCTCTACCTTAGGCTCTCTGCTACTTCTTTGGAGGGATCTCCCACCCTCCTTGGCTTCATCCTCTGTCTCTAACCCTGAGACACACTTAGGCTCCAGTCTGTTATTTTGCACACACAGGACAGTTCTACTTAAGCATTCTACCTTGTGCCATGTTCAAGTGCCATGTGTTTGAAAGGGAATTCCATCATCCCTGATTTCTGTATCCCCAATGCCTGTTGCAGTTCTAGACATTTCCTCTCCTTTCCATCACTTACATCTAAGTGATCACCAAGTCTTGTCTGAATTTTTCCTGCCTCTTTTTTTCTCAGTTCCTAAATATACCACCTTTTATCTTATCAACTCCAGTTCATACTGAAATCTCTCATCCTCTGCCTGCCAGACTAATCTTGCTACTTTTTTTTTTTATAAAATGGGAATTAACTATACCTATCTCACAGGGCTGTTGTGAGGATTAGACATAAAGTGTTTGTCATACAGTGTGACACAAAATAAGTATTCAGTGCATGGTAGCATAGTATACTTCTTACCCCCTTCTGAATTTGATTATCCTTCACTTTGCCTTTGTGTCCACACCATGGAAGCAGCAAAGTGAATAGTCAAAAATATGGGATATAGAACCCTGTGAGCCTTGGTCTGAGTCCCTAGACTTCTGCTTAGCTAGTTGTGAGATCTCAGGCAAATTACTTATCTTCTTTGAGCCTTTATATTTTTTTCTTTAAAATGGAAACTATTACTGAATATTGACCATTAAGGTTGATAGGAGAGTAAAATAAGATAACTTATGCATAGAGAGAATGCTTCCTTAACAGTCAGTTGCTATGCAAATGCTGCTTGTTTTTTATTCTTCCCATACTGAACTCTTAAATCCTATAGTGTCTTAACAAATAGGCTTAAGAAGTTTGGAGCAAGTGTGATGAGTATTTCCTCTTCTTTTTCAGGTTAAGCCCATCCACAGTAATGGCCGCGGCCCTACCCAGGACCCTGGGGGAGTTGCAGCTGTAC
>RJWK010073499.1:0-10238 GCA_004363435.1 Platanista minor | reverse complement strand
GGTGGGTCAAAAAGGATCTTGCTGTGATTTATGTCATAGAGTGTTCTGCCTATGTTTTCCTCTAAGTGTTTGATGGTGTCTGGTCTTATATTTAGGTCTTTAATCCATTTTGAGTTTATATTTGTGTATGGTGTTAGGGAATGTTCTAATCTCATACTTTTATATGTACCTGTCCAGTTTTCCCAGCATCACTTATTGAAGAGGCTGTCTTTTCTCCACTGTATATTGTTGCATCCTTTATCAAAGATAAGGTGACCATATGTGCGTGGGTTTATCTCTGGGCTTTCTATCCTGTTCCATTGATCTATATTTCTGTTTTTGTGCAAGTACCATACTGTCTTGTTTCCTGTAGCTTTGTAGTAGAGTCTGAAGTCAGGGAGCCTGATTCCTCCAGCTCCGTTTTTCTTTCTCAAGATTGCCTTGGCTATTTGGGGTATTTTGTGTTTCCATTCAAATTGTGAAATTTTTTGTTCCAGTTCTGTGAAAAATGCCAGTGGTAGTTTGATAGGGATTGCACTGACTCTGTAGATTGCTTTGGGTAGTAGAGTCATTTTCACAATGTTGATTCTTCCAATCCAAGAACATGGTATATCTCTCCATCTATTTGTATCACCTATAATTTCTTTCATCAGTGTCTTATAGTTTTCTGTGTACAGGTCTTTTGTCTCCTTAGATAGGTTTATTCCTAGATATTTTATTCTTTTTGTTGCAGTGGTAAATGGGAGTGTTTTCTTAATTTCACTTTCAGATTTTTCATCATTAGTGTATAGGAATGCCAGAGATTTATGTGCATTACTTTTGTATCCTGCTACTTTACCAAATGCATTGATTAGCTCTAGTAGTTTTCTCGTAGCATCTTTAGGAATCTCTATGTATAGTATCATGTAATCTGCAAACAGTGACAGATTTACTACTGCTTTTCCAATTTGGATGCCTCTTATTTCTTTTTCTTCTCTGACTGCTGTGGCTAAAACCTCCAAAACTATGTTGAATAAGAGTGGTGAGAGTGGGCAACCTTGTCTTGTACCTGATCTTAGTGGAAATGGTTTCAGTTTTTCAACATTGAGGATGATGTTGGCAGTGGGTTTGTCATATATGGTCTTTATTATGTTGAGGAAAGTTCCCTCTAGGCTTACTTTCTGGAAGGTTTTTATCATAAATGGGTGTTGAATTTTGTCGAAAGCTTTCTCTGCATATACTGAGATGATCATATGGTTTTTCTCCTTCAATTTGTTAATATGGTGTATCACATTGATTGATTTGCGTATATTGCATTCCTGGAATAAACCCCACTTGATCATGGTGTATGATCCTTTTAATGTGCTGTTGGATTCTGTTTGCTAGTATTTTGTTGAGGATTTTTGCATCTATGTTCATCAGTGATATTGGCCTGTAGTTCTCTTTCTCTGTGACATCTTTGTCTGGTTTTGGTATCAGAGTGATGGTGGCCTCGTAGAATGAGTTTGGGAGTGCTCCTCCCTCTGTTATATTTTGGAAGAGTTTGTGAAGGATAGGTGTTAGCTCTTCTCTAAATGATTGTTGGAAGATTTCTAATCACAGTCTCAATTTCAGTGCTTGTGACTGGTCTGTTCATTTTTTCTATTTCTTCCTGGTTCAGTCTCGGAAGGTTGTGCATTTCTAAGAATTTGTGCATTTCTTCCAGTTTGTCCATTTTATTGGCATATAGTTGCTTGTAGTAATCTCTCATGATCCTTTGTATTTCTGCAGTGTCAGTCGTTACCTCTCCTTTTTCATTTCTAATTCTATTGATTTGAGTCTTCTCCCTTTTTTTCTTGATAAGTCTGGCTAATGGTTTATCAATTTTGTTTATCTTCTCAAAGAACCAGCTTTTAGTTTTATTGATCTTTGCTATCATCTCCTTAACTGCTTTTTCATTTATTTCTGATCTGATCTTTATGATTTCTTTCCTTCTGCTATCTTTGGGGTTTTTTTGTTCTTCTTTCTCTAATTGCTTTAGGAGTAAGGTTAGGTTGTTTATTTGAGATGTTTTTTATTTCTTACGGTAGGCTTGTATTGCTATAAACTTCCCTCTTAGAACTGCTTTTGCTCGATCCCATAGGTTTCGGGTCGTTGTGTTTTCATTGTCATTTGTTTCTAGGCATTTTTTGATTTCCTCAGTGATCTCTTGGTTATTAAGTAGTGTGTTGTTTAGCCTCCATGTGTTTGTATTTCTTACAGATTTTTTCCTGTAACTGATATCTAGCCTCATAGCATTGTGGTTGGAAAAGATACTTGATACGATTTCAATTTTCTTAATTTACCAAGGCTTGATTTGTGACCCAAAATATGATCTATCCTGGAGATTGTTCCATGAGCACCTGAGAAGAAAGTGTATTCTGTTGTTTTTGGATGGAATGTCCCATATATATCAATTAAGTCCATCTTGTTTAATGTATCAGTTAAAGCTTGTGTTTTCTTATTTATTTTCATTTTGGATGATATGTCCATTGGTGAAAGTGGGGTGTTAAAAGTCCCCTGCTATGATTGTGTTATTGTCGATTTCCCCTTTTATGGCTGTTAGTATTTGCCTTATGTATTAAGGTGCTCCTATGTTGGGTGCATAAATATTTCCAATTGTTATATCTTCTTAGATTGATCCCTTGATCATTACGTAGTGTCCTTCTTTGTCTCTAGTAATAGTCTTTGTTTTAAAGTCTATTTTGTCTGATATGACAATTGCTACTCCAGCTTTCTTTTGATTTTCATTTGCATGGAATATCTTTTTCCATCCCCTCGCTTTCAGTCTGGATGTGTCC
The DNA here is from genome assembly GCA_004363435.1 of Platanista minor. Classification (NCBI taxonomy): domain Eukaryota; kingdom Metazoa; phylum Chordata; class Mammalia; order Artiodactyla; family Platanistidae; genus Platanista; species Platanista minor. Next base: position 7,461 of record RJWK010073499.1, on the reverse strand, counting down.
CTAGGTCTGAAGTGGGTCTCTTGTAGAGAGCGTATATGGGTCTTGTTTTTGTAGCCATTCAGCCAGTCTGTGTCTTTTGTTGGAGCATTTAATCTATTTACATTTAAGGTAATTATCGATATGTATGTTGCTATTACCGTGTTCTTAATTGTTTTGGGTTTATTATTGTAGGTCTTTTCCTTCTCTTGTGTTTCCTGCCTAGAGAAGTTCCTTTAGCATTTGTTGTAAAGCTGGTTTGGTGGTGCTGAATTCTCTTAGCTTTTGCTTGTCTGTCAAGATTTTAATTTCTCCGTCAAATCTGAATGAGACCCTTGCTGGGTAGAGTAATCTTGGTTGTAGGTTTTTCTCCTTCATCACTTTAAATATGTCCTGCCACTCCCTTCTGGCTTGCAGAGTTTCTGCTGAAAGATCTGCTGTTAACCTTATGGGGATTTCCTTATGTGTTACTTGCTGTTTTCCCTTGCTGCTTTTAATATTTGTTCTTTGCATTTAATTTTTGATAGTTTGATTAACATGTGTCTTGCGTGTTTCTCCTTGGATTTATCCTGTATGGGACTCTCTGTGCTTCCTGGACTTGATTAACTATTTCCTTTCCCATATTAGGGAAGTTTTCAACTATAATCTCTTCAAATATTTTCTCAGTCCCTTTCTTTTTCTCTTCTTCTTCTGCGACCCCCTATAATTCGAATGTTGGTGCGTTTAATGTTGTCCCAGAGGTCTCTCAGACTATCCTGAATTCTTTTCATTCTTTTTTCTTTATTCTGCTCTGCAGTAGTTATTTCCACTATTTTATCTTCCAGGTCACTTATCTGTTCTTCTGCCTCAGTTATTCTGCTATTGATCCCTTCTAGAGAATTTTTAATTTCTTTTCTTGTGTTGTTCATCTCTGTTTGTTTGCTCTTTAGTTCTTCTAGGTCCTTGGTAAACGTTTCTTGTATTTCTCCAATCTATTTCCAAGATTTTGGATCATCTTTACTATCATTACTCTGAATTCTTTTTCAGGTAGACTGCCTATTTCCTCTACATTTGTTAGGTCGGGTGGATTTTTGCCTTGCTCCTTTATCTGCTGTGTGTTTCTCTGTCTTCTCATTTTGCTTAACTTACTGTGTTTGGGGTCTCCTTTTCGCAGGCTGCAGGATCGTAGTTCCCATTGTTTTTGGTGTCTGTCCCCAGTGGCTAAGGTTGGTTCAGTGGGTTGTGTAGGCTTCCTGGTGGAGGGGACTAATGCCTGTGTTCTGGTGGATGAGGCTAGATCTTGTATTCCTGGTGGGCAGGTCCACCTCTGGTGGTGTGTTTTGGGGTGTCTGTGGCCTTATTATGATTTTAGCAGCCTCTGTGCTAATAGATGCAGTTGTGTTCCTGTCTTGCTAGTTGTTTGGCATAGGGTGTCCTGCACTGTAGCTTGCTGGTCGTTGAGTGGAGCTGGGTCTTGGCCTTGAGATGGAGATCTCTGGGAGATTTTTGCCGTTTGATATTACATGGAGCTCGGAGGTCTCCTGTGGACCAGTGTCCTGAACTTGGCTCTCCCACCTCAGAGGCACAGCCCGGATGCCTGGCTGGAGCACCAAGAGCCTTTCATCCACACAGCTCAGAATAAAAGGGAGAAAGAAAAGAAAGAAAGAAAGAAAGAAAGAAGAAGATAAAATAAAATAAATTAAAATAAAAAATAATTAAGGAAAAAAATTTTTTTAAGAAGAAAAAAAAAAATGGACAGAGAGAACCCTAGGACAAATGGTAAAAGCAAAGCTATAAAGACAAAATCACACACAGAAGCATACACATACACACTCACAAAAAGCAAAAAAGGGGAAAAAAATATATATATCATTGCTCCCAAAGTCCACCTCCTCAATTTGGGATGATTCATTGTCTATTCAGGTATTCCACAGATGCAGGGTACATCAAGTTGATTGTGGAGATTTAATCCGCTGCTCCTGAGGCTGCTGGGAGAAATTTCCCTTCCTCTTCTTTGTTCGCACAACTCCCAGGGTTCAGCTTTGGATTTAGACCCGCCTCTGCGTGCAGGTCGCCTGAGGGCGTCTGTTCTTCGCTCAGACAGGACGGGGTTAAAGGAGCCGATGCTTCGGAGGCTCTGGCCCACTCAGGCCAGGGGGTGGGAGGGGCACAGAGTGTGGGGCGAGCCTGCAGCGGCAGAGGATGGCATGACGTTGCACCAGCCTGAGGCACGCCGTGAGTTGTCCCAGGGAAGTTGTCCCTGGATCAGGGGACCCTGGCAGTGGCAGGCTGCACAGGCTCCCGGCGGGGCGAGGTGTGGATAGTGACCTGTGCTCACACACAGGCTTCTTGGTGGTGGCAACAGCATCCTTAGCATTTCATGTCTCTCTCTGGGGTCCGTGCTGATAGCCGCGGTTCGCGCCCATCTCTGGGGCTCCTTTAAGTGGCGCTCTTAATCCCCTCTCCTCATGCACCAGGAAACAAAGAGGCAAGAAAAAGTCTCTTGCCTCTTCGGCAGCTCTAGGCCTTTTCCCGGACTCCCTCTCGACTAGCTGTGGTGCACTAGCCCCCTTCAGGCTGTGTTCACGCAGCCAACCCCAGGCCTCTCCCTGGGATCCAACCTCTGAAGCCCGAGCCTTAGCTCTCAGCGCCCGCCCGCCAAGGCGGGTGAGCAGAAGCGCCTCTCAGGCTGGTGAGTGCTGGTCGGCACCGATCCCCTGTGCAGGAATCTCTCCGCTTTGCCCTCCGCACCCCTGTTGCTGTGCTCTCCTCCGTGGCTCCGAAGCTTCCCCCCTCTGCCACCAGCAGTCTCCACCCACGATGGGGCTTCCTAGTGCGTGGAAAGCTTTCCTCCTTCACAGCTCCCTCCTACTGGTGCAGGTCCCGTCCCTATTCTTTTGTCTCTGTTTTTTCTTTTTTCTTTTGCCCTACCCAGGTACATGGGGAGTTTTCTTGCCTTTTGGGAGGTCTGAGGTCTTCTGCCAGCGTTCAGTAGGTGTTCTGTAGGAGTTGTCCACATGTAGATGTATTTCTGATGTATTTGTGGGGAGGAAGGTGATCTCCACATCTTTCTCTTCTACCATTTTGAAGCTCCTCCTTCCCTTGCCGCTTTCAATAATTTTTCTTCGTCTTTAATTTTTGCCAATTTGATTACTTACTATGTGTCTCGGCATGTTTCTCCTTGGTTTTATCCTGTATGGGAGTCTCTGCGCTTCCTGGACTTGGGTGGCTATTTCCTTTCTCATGTCAGGGAAGTTTTTGGCTATAATCTCTTCAAATATTTTCTCTGGTCCTTTCTCTCTCTCTTCTCCTTCTGGGATCCCTGTAATGAGAATGTTGTTGCGTTTAATGTTGTCCCAGAGGTCTCTTAGGCTGTCTTCATTTCTTTTCATTCTTTTTTCATTATTCTGTTCCGCAGCAGTGAATTCCCCCATTCTGTCTTGCGGGTCACTTATCCATTCTTGTGCCTCAGTTATTCTGCTATTGTTTCCTTCTAGTGTAGTTTTCATTTCAGTTATTGTTTTGTTCATCTGTTTGTTTGTTCTTTAATTCTTCTAGGTCTTTGTTAAACATTTCTTGCATCTTCTTGATCTTTGCCTCCATTCTTTCTCCGCGCGGTCGGTCGTGGATCATCTTCACTATCATTATTCTGAATTCTCTTTCTGGAAGGTTCCTTATCTCCACTTCATTTAGTTGTTTTTCTGGGGTTTTATCTTGTTCCTTTACCTGGTACATAGCCCTCTGCCTTTTCATCTTATCTATCTTTCTGTGAATGTGGTTTTTGTGCCACAGGCTGCAGGACTGTAGTTCTTCTTGCTTCTTCTCTACCTTTCTTTCTTACTTTTGTTAATATGGCTACTAGAAAATTCAAAATTACACATGTGCCTTGCATCTTATTTCTATTGGACATTGCTGATTTATTTTCCCCCTACAAGGCATCAGAATACTCATATAAGCAGACTGATTTGGGGCTTCCCTGGTAGCACAGTCGTTAAGAATCTGCCTGCCAATGCAAGGGACATGTGTTGGAGCCCAGGTCCGGGAACATCCCACATGCAACAGAGCAACTAAGCCCGTGCACCACAACTATTGAGCCCGTGCCCTAGAGCCAGTGTGCCACAACTACTGAGCCCGCGTGCCACAACTGAGTCTATGTGCCACAACTACTGAAGCCCGTGCTCCACAACAAGAGAAGCCACCGCAATGAGAAGGCCGTGCACCGCAACGTGAAGAGTAGCCCCCGCTTGCTGCAACCCGAGAAAGCCCGCACACAGCAAGGGAGACCCAATGCATCCAAAAATAAATTAATTAAATAAATAAATTCATTAAAAAAAAAAAAAAAGAAAACTGATTTATATCTTCTCCGATGATCTTTGCTCTTAGATAACATGAGAATAGGGGCTCACAATCAGTAGAAGTACACAGGACTTCTCAAGTTCAAATTATTTCTTATCTAAGCAGCTTAGAAATCTGTACTGGTTTATATTGTTCCTGTCAGAATCATTTCCCAGTCCAAGCTGAAAGACTTTACAGCTCTCTGTTCTATGTCCTCGAAAGCCCTGCCTTTGCAGGCCATACCTGCAAGCCTGTGACCCCACTCACCCCTCCTCACTTCATCAGTTAGCTGGAATTTCCAGAAGGAATTAGCCATGAAGGCCTCTGGGCAGCTCTCCTCAGAGTATACATACTTTACGCTGTTAGACTGTGAGGTCCCAGGGGGCAGGGGCCCAATCTTTGTTCTGTATCTACCCCCACTACATCTAGAATTGCATAGGTCCTTGTATAAAAGTAAATGCATTTGATAAATGTTGGTTACATGGGTAGAGCTGATGGGTTAGGGGAAAGGAAGGGTTTCTCTTTCTCTCCTTTACATTATAGCAGTTTTATCACATTAGCCACTGAGTATCACCTGTGCTTCATAATCCATTTTTTCAAATATCCAAATGTCACGGGCTGCCTGGAACTGAGCTGGGGCCTGGGGGCATATGGGGGGATGGTGGGGAATAAGACAGGCAGAGCCCTGTCCTTACAGGGGAGGACAAACCAAAGCACACACACCATGGAATTACAGTAAGTGTGGCATGTGCCACGAGGGGAAAAGCAGCTGGGATCATGAGAGGGTCATTGACAGTGGAACCTAATGCAGTCAGCGCTTCAGGAAGGCTTCTAAATGACCTTGATGCTGGACCTGAGGAGACTGTCTGGCAAGGTAGAGGGGAAAGGGCAGGCTGACCATGTAGGGAGGGCCCTTTGAGCCTTGTTAAAAATGGTAAAACTTAATCCTAAAAGCAGTGAAAATCCATTGAAGGGTTTTGTGCAAGATGATGACATGATCAGGTCTGCCTTTTAAAATATCACTCTGGGGGCTTCCCTGGTGGCGCAGTGGTTGAGAGTCCGCCTGCCGATGCAGGGGATGCGGGTTCGTGTCCCGGTCCGGGAAGATCCCACATGCCGCGGAGCGGCTGGGCCCGTGAGCCATGGCCGCTGAGCCTGCACGTCCGGAGCCTGTGCTCTGCAACGGGAGAGGTCACAACAGTGAGACGCCCGCGTACCGCAAAAAAAAAAAAATCACTCCGGAGGTGGGCAAGAGCAGATGCGGGGCCTACACAGAGCACAGCTACAGATTCAAGAAAAGTAATCCAACTCTCTTCAGCCATCATTTCAATAGGAATTGAGTTTCAAGACTATACAGATGTGTATGCTCCATTAACCACAAGATGTGAAAGCCAGAATGCATCCTAGAGTACGAATCAAATACAAGACACTCTCAAAGTACCCTCAAAGCATTAATTTCCACAGATCCTACTGGCCTGCCCAGGTAAATTTGTTACTTTGCATAAGCCCCTATCCTGACCCTGGCCAGATCTTGCTTATTCAGGACCAGAAGCCAGTGATCCATATTGGTTGACCCAGTTTCTGGGGTCACAGAGAGGCTGAGTGGTCAAAGCATTTATCAAACAGCATGAGTTTGGGAATATTCTGCTCTTCTGTGCCCAAGGACTGTGAGCCTCTGGGTGTTGGCTAGATTCTTGTGTCCTCTTCACAAGGACACTTGCATTCTGAACAAGTGTACTGGATCAGCCACCTTTCAGGAGCTCTAGCCAATGACTGCTCTCAGGACAAGAAATTCATGGAGGAACTAAGTCATACCTGTTATAAGCCAATTAAACACAAATTGTCTAAATTCTGAAGAATGAGCATATGAAATTTTATTTTACTCTGGACCCTTCTAGATGACACTTATTTGTATAAATATGTGCCCTGCCCATATATAACTGCTTTTCTGAAACCAACTTGTGATCGCCTGGTGATGGCCTTAATTGTTCTCCTTGGTGGCAGATGTTCATTCAATTTTTAAATAGCCATAAAACCAGTATGTTGGTAGCTAATAAGCACATTCAGGATTCTGTTAAAAATACGCCATTTCTAAAAATTCACATCTCCCCCAATTACCTCCTCCTTTTATCTTTTTTATTAAAATAAGTCTCAACCCCACAATTTGTTCCCTTTCTGCATTTCTGTCATATCCACTCTGAAAGTAAAGTACCCTTTGCACCTAAATGAAGAACCCATTCTTCTCAGAAGCAGGACTATGCAATGGAAAGTTCCTGGGCTCGGGGGCATCAGACCTGGGTTCCAATCCTGGTTTCATCCCTTCCTCGGTGTGTAACTTTGGGAAAGTTTCTTAAATTCTCTGGCCCTTGTTTTTTTCCTGAGGAAAATTAGGCTAGCCTACTATATCAGTTTTCTAGGTCTGCCATAACAAATTGCTACAAATTGTGTGGCTTAGAAAAACAGAAATTTACTCTCTCACAGTTCAAGACACTTGAAATCAAGGTGTCAGTAGGGTTGGTTCTTTCTGAGGCTCTCTGGGAGAATCCTTCCTCGCCTCTTCCGGCTCTGGTGGCTCCTGGCATTCCTTGGTTTGTGGCAGCATCACTCTCATCTTGGCCTCTGTCTTCATGTGGCCTCCTGCCCTGTGTCTCTCTGTGTTCTCTGTTCTTCTTATAAGGACAACAGTGGTTGGATTCAGGGCTCACTCTAACTCCAGAATGAGTTCATCTCAAGATCATTAACTGATTACATCTCAAAAGATGTTATTTCCAAATAAAGTCACATTGGGAGGTTCTGGGTAGCCCTGGATTTTCAGGGACATCCTCATTCAACACAGCGTACCTCCATACACCTGAATTCCATTATACTCAGGAACACAGGTGGGTCCCCACCAAAGATCTGTGTTCATGGATTTTTAGTTTCTTTGCTATACTATGAATTTTTCAACTGCGTTTTCTTTTTATAATCAGAAAAAAAACAGCTACTTTTAGAGAGAAGACAGTGTATTTAACTAGCGACATGCTGAAAATGCATTAGTGCTCAGTAAATACTATATCTTCCCTCTCCTTCCCTACATTTAATATTAGTCCTACAACATGGAAGCAATCTAAGTGTCCATCGACAGATGAATGGATAAAAAAGATGTGGCACATGTATACAATGGAATATTAC
>RJWK010073498.1:0-10238 GCA_004363435.1 Platanista minor | reverse complement strand
AAAACATGTTTCTTGTACTTGGCAGTTTTTACTACATTTAATGAGGCTCTGAGTTTGTAAGGATCTCTACGAGTAAAAGAGAATGCCTTGGACAAGAAGGTAACAGAGACGTAGAGAAATAGGTGGGGTGATACCAGAGAGCCCAAGAAGGCAATCCCAGTCAGGAAGCGTGGCAGCAGGAGAAAGAGGGAACAAGGGATTTGTAGTCATCTAACGCAGCACTTTTCAAATCATTCCTCCAAAACTAAGTCCAATGAACTGTACTAGATGTTCTACAAAGAAAGCATTTTACCGGCAATATATTTGGGAAATGTTACACGTTCACCCCTCTTGACTCATGTTTATCAGCAATTAAAGTTCTGAGATGTCATAAAGTGAATACATCACATATCTTTGGCCTAAAATTTCGCAAGTTATTTGACTACCTTTTTCTAGGTCAGAACATTTATTAAAATCTCAAGTGATGTTTCATGATACTTCACCCGAGAAATCTTGATCTAGGGTCTACTGTATGCCAGGTGCCTTTGCACATGATGGTTCACATACTCCTCCACATCACATTTTCTGTATGAATAAACTAATGCTCACTGAGTTTTACTAATTTGTTCTAATTCTCAAAGTAGCCACACAATTGGGATGAAATTTAGTGGGATTCCTGATTTGAGCATATGATTATAATCTCTGAGAGAGGTGTTAAAGGAAAATCCTCCAGCAAACAAACAAAAGCAAGACAGAATTCCAAAGGGGCTGGGGTAATGCACAAGTCAAGTGAACAGGGAGTAACTCAGAGAGTCACACAGAAGCCCACTTATGGAAGCTGGGACACATGTTGGGCACCAATTCTTATGGACAAGGTATAATCAAATTATCAGCCTAGATATAAGATTAGGGATCAACTAGCAATTACAACCTCATTATATTGCAGTAGAGTCCTATACAATAAAGGTACCTACATTCTGGATTAGTACAAGACACTAAGATCAGAGTCAAGCCTATGAATCCCTATAAATGACATTGGATGTTGGGAGATAAGGAAACCAAAGAAATCTCCATAGGAATGTACATTGAGGCTAGGCAGTCTAAGGACAGTTATGAGGGTCTTGAAAACTTGTCAGAAGAAGCCAGTCTGAAAGGATAAATATTGTGTAATTCCAACGACATGACATTCTGGAAAAGGAAAACTATTGAGACAATAAAACTACCAGCTTTGCCAGAGGTTGGTGTGGAGGAGGGATGAATAGGTGGAATACAGAGGATTTTTAGGAAAGTGAAAATACTCTGTATGATATCATAATGATGGATACATGTCACTACACATTTGTCCCAACCCATAGAATGTATAACACCAAGAGTGAACCTTAATATAAACTATGGACTATGATTATGGTGGGTCAATGTAGGTTCATGAATTGTAACAAATGTACCACTCTGATGGGGAGGTCTATTAGGGGGGAGACATGGGGTATATGGAAAATCTCTATACCGTCTCAATTTTGTTGTGAATTTAAATTGTTTTTTAAAAATTAAGTATTAGAAAAATTTGTCAGAGAACCTGGGACTTGTTTTAGGAAGTAGGCAATAGGGGATACAGTGTACTCTTGAGGGATGAAGGAAGGGTCTTAGAAAAATTAGCAGGACCCAGGAAGGGAGTGGGATTGAAATCAGTTGAGAAGTACAGTAACTCATGGTTAGAGTCTGTGGGTTAGAGTAAAATTTATTCAGAAACAGAAGGGTCAGAACGAAGAGAAGTGAGTGAGTACTAGTGTATTTCATAAGTGAAAAGATCTGCAAGAATATGGGAAATGAGAGTAAAGAATTATAAACAGTTCTCCTAAAGGAATAGTAAATGAAATAACTCCAAGATTTCCTACAAAAAATTGGAATATTGCTATAGCCACAGAAAACCGCATATGAAGATAGGTAAGGGGAATTGAATTTGATTATGAGCATGTTAAATTTGAGGTAACACAAGAGATCCAAGTATTTTAAGTTTTCACTGAGGGGTAAAAGTTGAAGTGGGTGAATTCAGACTCAGCTCATAGAGAAATTACAAGAAGACAAATGGTCATTTTAAAAAATATTTTTTAGTTATTCCACCAATAATTGTCAGTTAAATCAGGTTTAGTTAGAGGGAACAGATATTAAAAAGAAGCAGCATTTTGAGTGGAGTCTAGCTCACATTTATATCAATAAAGAGTGTAAACATATTTTTAGGCTGTCATCCCTGAAAATGAATCAAAATATATAATTTCGCACCTGTCTTGTTATTTTTTGTAAGAGAACCAAAGGTTTTCAAATTTCCCAAACAACAACAAAATGCAAAATGAAAGCATAACACCCAAAATCTCATGCTTTGAGTTAGAATTCAATGTACATATCTTCTAGTTGTAATTTTCTTGTCTATCATTGAGCAGATCCTAAATTAGACTTATTTGGCATCATGCCAGAGGCAGGTCTTTAAATCATAATGACACTCAGCTTTTACATACAATGCTATTGATGATATGAACAGCAAAGCTGGGCAGTGCTAGAACGGAATGGACGACAGATGTAGTTCCAATTCTGGCAGAGTGACTTAAAAAAAACAAACAAAAAACCTCTATTTAAATACAGTTTAAAGAAATTAGATATGCATTAACCATCAGTGTAGAGAGGAAGAGAGTGTGACACAGATAACACCAGTTAAAATATTGACAAGAACATCAAAATGGTGTCCTGTTAAAAAAAATTCTGTAAAATCAGCTTTATGTGGATAAATACTCCCAACACGTTTCATAAAGGAGCTAACAGTTGACCTTATACATTTGAATGCATTATATCAAATTGTGGGCTAAGATATTACATGGGTTTAGCAATAAATATCTCATAGAACAACTCCACAGTCAAAAAAGAATCTTCCCCACCCCCCCAAAAAAAAAACAAGGAAAAAAAAAAAAAAAGAATCTTCCCCTCTGCTCAGATTAAACCAGATGTCAAGGTGAAATAAAGTACCCTTAAAACAAGACGTTGATATATGCTTGAGGCATCAGTTAGTACTGTAAAAAGGGAATATTAGAGACTGGCATCTCACTGTTTGAAAAACAAATTATTCGATTTAATGATTTTAAGAAAAAGAGGATTTCAGATTTCAGAAGTCTTACAGCTAAATGATATTAAATAACATCCATACTTTGGATTAGTCTATGTAAATCAAGATTTTATTTGACATGAAAATCATATCTAGTTATATTTTTACAAGTTTAAAAAGCTAATATATGCAAATATGCATATTTATGGTGATATAAATCATCCCCTAAATGAATTTAGTGTGAGAGATTTTCTGTAGTATTGATAAACATATGTGTGCTATTAAGTACAGAGCCAAACTATAGGGACATTTACCATGAAAATAAATATGGGAAAGGGGTTTTCACCATGGGTACATTGTGCCTTGATAACAAGTAAGACAGATTAAAAATAAAATCTTCTAAGGGCATCCCAGGAATGTTTACCATAGTGATTAAAATGTTGGTGTGGGTATCTCTAAGAAACCCAGTACTGAGAAAAGGGAATATTTGTAACCTTATTTTTAATTTATTTTAGGGAGTGCTAATTTCCATAAATGTGCACAAGTCACTTAAGTCCTGGAATTCCAAAAAATAGCTTTTTGGGATTCAGTGGACAGTACATAATGTCATAATGATAAGTTCTTTGGTCCCCAAAACTTTTCATATGTTTTATTATTTGCCATTGAGAAGAAGGCTTCAGAATCATGAAAAAATATTCAGGATCAAATAATATACCCATGTAACAATACAGCATGTACAAATATTGACTTGCATACAAATTACATTGTGAAGAGTCAGGCACAATTTTTCCATGTACCTTATCTATCCTGATCTGACTTCTAGTTGTTTTAAAATTGTTTTCAAAATACATACAAGGATAACAGAAGACTGTTGCTTTATCCTGTGAGCACAATTGCTACAGAACCGACTAAAGATGTTTACTAAAGGTGATTCAAAAATTGGAATAAATGTAATGTGGATGCAAGCCAACAAAGTATGCATCATTAAACTAGATGCCACCAAGGGTGAATAAATCTTAATTCTACAGGGAAATTCTGGAAAATGGTGCAAAACAAATGATTCAGACTTTCCCCACCAAAGAGACAAGGAAGCTGTGATATTTATACAACTCCCAAAGGTCATTTGAATAGGGTTGTTGGGAGAGATGTCAATTCCTTAGCACTTCAAACTTGCTGTGCACACGGGCAGTATGTCTCTTAGGTGTACAGATCTTGGCAATTGGAATGTGGTGGAATACACTAAAAAGTCCAAAGGATACAAACAGAGCATTGACACCTTTACTAAATCTTTCCTCCAAAAGGAATAAACATTATCCCTATGCATTTTCTCAGTCTTTGCTGCTCTTCAGTTCTCGAGAAAGTCATAAAACAGTTAGAAACCACATCTGAATAAAGCTCAATTTAATTTAACTGAACTTTAAACATAAAATTCATGACACCAATTCTCTATTATACAATAAATAAGAAGAATATAGCATAATTTTTTCTTGATTTCTTTCTGATGGAGCCTGAGATTCCATATTCAGATTGCTAATCCTTAGCCCAGTAAATCTTATTTTAGATCACAACAATTGTCTTTTCCCAAGATCTTGAAAATACATAACTAAATTGATGAGAAAAAAAGGAGGAGTTCCATAACCTTATTCTAAAACTCATTATTTTTCTTCATTCTATTTTCAAGTTGAAAATGCATAGAACTTAAATATAGTTTGTGTGTTTGGACAAATATATAAATTAATGTAACCACCACTCAAAACAGAACATAAAGTATTTCTGCCATTTCAGAAAGGTTTTTTCATATTACTTGCTAGTCAAAGCTCGCCTACCCTGTACTCACTGTTCTGAGTTCTGTTAATTTTGCCTGTTCTAGGGTTTGATGTAAATGGAGTTATGTTGCAAGTACTATTATGTGTATGATTTCTTTTGCTTTGTTTTGAGACATCATGTTGTTGTATGTTTCAGTACTTTGTGCCTTTTATACTGCTCAGGAGAATTCAACTGAGTAAATATACCAACATTATACCAAGTTGGCTGTCATATTCATATAGTCATAGCAACTTCCAAATGCTTCGTACTTGCCTGATATATTCTATTTTTTATCTTAACCTTAGTCTTTATATTTAAAAGTGTCTATAGTAAATGGTACATAGTTAGATCTTTTTATTCCATTTGATAAACTTTATCCTTAATTGTAGGTTTTGTCCACTTAATTTTATTTTAAAATTTTTATTTATTTATTTTTAATCTTATTTATTTAATTTATTTACTTGGGCTGCATCAGGTCTTAGTTGCGGCATGTGGGATCTTTGTTGCAGCGTGCAGGCTTCTCTCTAGTTCTGGTGCATGGGCTTCTCTCTAGTTGTGTTATGTAGGTTTTCTCCTCTCTAGCTGTGGTGTGCAGGCTCCAGGGCACGTGGCTTCTGTAGTTGTGGCGCACGAGCTCAGTAGTTGTGGCACATGGGCTTAGCTGTCCTGTGGCATGTGGGAACCTAGTTCCCTGCCCAGGGATCATACTCGCATCTCCCACAATGGAAGGCAGATTCTTTAACAGTGGACCACTAGGGAAATCTTCTGTCCATTTAATTTTAATGTAATGATTGATCTAGTTGAACTTAAAACTACCATCTTGCTATTTGTTTCTATTGTCTCTTCTGCTATTTGATATTTGTCCTCCCTTTTTCTCTTTATCTGGAAAATTATTTGGTAACTGAGGACTTTTAGCATCATTTCTCTTTAATCAATAGAACTCACTATGTTACTTCAATTTTCAGTTCTTGTTTATTTGAAAATATGTCTATTGCTTATGCTTCACTTTTGAATGTTTCTTTTTACTTCTGGGGGTAGAATTTTAGGTTTAACAGGTTTTTTTTTTCCTTCTTTTTTTCCTGCATCCCTTTGTAGATGCCCTCCTATTAACTTGTTTTTGCCCACCATTGCTTTAGATTTTTTTAAAAAGTTATCATTTATATCTTATATTTATATCTTTATATCTTATATTCAAATCTGGCTGCCTGTTAGGGTTTTTGTTTTATGTTTTTTTTGTTTTCTTTATCTTTGCTTTTTAACAAGATGATGTGATTAAATTCAATTTCCTCTGTATTCAACCTACTAGGGGTTAACTGAGCCTCCTGTATCTGTTACTTGCTGTGATTAATCAAATTCAGAATTCATTTCAGCAAATATTTTTTCAAATGTTACTTTTTCTCATTTCCTTCAAAGAGTGAATTCCCTCCAGTTTCTGCTGATTTTGGGCACTCTCCAGTGCCCCTAAATAACTCTCTGTGTGTGTATGTGTGTTTTTTATATATTTTGTCCACAGTACATCATTGTTTTTCACAGGAGATTTAGTTCAATATAAGCTTTACTATAAGCCAGAGTTTTGATGTTGTTGTTCTTTGTGTGTATTTTTGTTTTAGTTGTTTGTGTGTGTTGTGTGTGTGTTTTACAGAATACATAACCACCGTGGTAATAGTACTATCTGGATGGTGTATTAGAAAGGTTCTATACAAATATGTGTCAATCCAGCATTTGCTTATCTATTCACATTCACTAAATTATCAGAACAGGTCAGTTTTCAGTAGAAGTTATTGCCACAATAAAGAGCTTACAAATAAATATAACTGTTGATGATAACAAGTATAGCAGAAGAGGCTCTTACCAAAAACTGACTTTTCTAACACAAAAGGCATATAAAAACATTCACCCATTTGGGATTCACACTAAAAACAGATAATAAGTGAATATAAATGATTGAATATCCATTTATTTGTTGACCAATGACTTATGTGCTCTAGAAATTATTTTTAAAAAGGAAGTTTTTTACACACAGGAGTAGAGATAGGCATGTGCTCAACATGTTAGAGATTCAGAGCAATCCAACAGTGCAAGCAGTTAAACTGCATGTGATCAAAACTTACTAATATTAGATATAAGAATGCAGCTGCTTCAATGATATATAAAGGTGAAATGAAATATAAAAGATACTAGCAGTGATGCATGGGCAGAAAAAACATATGTGCATTAAGAAAACTATTCACAAAGGAAACAAACAGGTGAGGGACCAAACATGTCATTTACTTGGAGTATAATCAGCATAGAGTTAGGAGCTTTTAAATTAATATCTTCATAAAAATCCTGCCTATTTCCCAATTGGATTTGTCCCTAAAGAGAGTTATAGATTTCATTACACAAACTACAAAGAATAGTAATTACAATGTCTATAAAATAAATATTCTTGAAGTTCACTCTCATTTAGGTCTTAAAGTTAATTATATCAAAAAGCTATTAGTTCTGACCTCAATGCTATAAGACTAGATATCAATTACAGGAAAAAAATCTGTAAAAAATTACAAGCACATGTAGGGTAAACACTAAATACTTAATAACCAAGAGATCAATGAAGAAATCAAAGAGGAAATCAGAAAATACCAAGAAAAAAATGATAATGAAAACACGATGACCCGAAATCTATGAGACGCAGTAAAAGCAGTTCTAAGTGGGAAGTGTATAGCCATACAATCCTACCTCAAGAAACAAGAAACGTCTCAAATAAACAACCTAACCTTATACCTAAAGCAATTAGAGAAAGAAGAATTAAAAAAAACCCAAAGTTAGCAGAAGGAAAGAAATCATAAAGACCAGATCAGAAATAAATGAAAAAGAAATGAAGGAAACGATAGTAAAGATCAATAAAACTAAAAGCTGGTTCTTTGAGAAGATAAACAAAATTGATAAACTATTAGCCAGATTCATCAAGAAAAAAAGGGAGAAGACTCAATTCAATATAATTAGAAATGAAAAAGGAGAAGTAACAACTGACAATGCAGAAATACAAAGGATTATGAGAGATTACTACAAGCAACTATATGCCAATAAAATGGACAACCTGGAAGAAATGGACAAATTCTTAGAAATGCACAACCTGCCAAGACTGAATCAGGGAGAAATAGAAAATATAAACAGACCAATCACAAGCACTGAAATTGAGACTGTGATTAAAAATCTTCCAACAAACTAAGCCCAGGACAAGATGGCTTCACAGGTGAAATCTACCAAACATTGAGAGAAGAGCTAACAATTCTCCATCTCAAACTCTCAAAAATTTGCACAGGAAGGAACACTCCCAAACTCATTCGACAAGGCCACCATCATCCTGATATCAAAACCAGACAAAGATGTCACAAAGAAAGAAAACTACAGGCCAATATCACTGATGAAAAGACATGTAAAAATCCTCAACAAAATACTATCAAACAGAATCCAGCAGCACATTAAAAGGATCATACACCATGATCAAGTGAGGTTTATCCCAGGAATGCAAGGATTCTTCAATACATGCAAAGCAAACAATGTGATAAACCATATTAACAAATTGAAGGAGAAAAACTATATGATCATCTCAATAGATGCAGAAAAAGATTTTGACAAAATTCAACACCATTTATAATAAAAACCCTCCAGAAAGTAGACATAGAGGGAACTTACCTCAACATCATAAATGCCATATATGACAAACCCACAGCCAACATCGTTCTCAGTGGTGAAAAACTGAAACCGTTTCCACTAAGATCAGGAACAAGACAAGGTTGTCCACTCTCACCACTCTTATTCAACATAGTTCTGGAAGTTTTAGCCACAGCAAACAAAGAAGAAAAAGAAATAAAAGGAATACAAATCAGAAAAGGTGAAGTAAAGCATCACTCTTTGCAGATGACATGATACTATACATAGAATCCTAAAGATGCTACCAGAAAACAACTAGAGCTAATCAATGAATTTGGTAAAGTAGCAGGATATAAAATTAATGCACAGAAATCTCTTGCATTCCTATACATTAATGATGAAAATTCTGAAAGAGAAATTAAGGAAACATTCCCATTTACCATTGCAACAAAAAGAAAAAAATACTTAGGAATAAACCTACCTAAGGAGACAAAAGACTTGTATGCAGAAAACGATAAGACACTGAAGAAAGAAATTAAAGATGATACACATAGATGGAGAGATAGACCATGTTCTTGGATTGGAACAATCAACATTGTGAAAATGACTATACTACCCAAAGCAATCTACAGATTCAATACAATCCCTATCAAACTACCAATGGCAGTTTTCCCAGAACTAGAACAAAAAATTCACAATGTGTCTAGAAACACAAAAGACCCTGAATAGCCAAAGCAATCTTCAGAAAGAAAAACGGAGTGGAGGAATCAGGCTCCCTGACTTTGGACTATACTACAAAGCTACAGTAATCAAGACAATAGGGTACTGTCACAAAAACAGAAATATAGATCAATGGAACAGGGTAGAAAGCCCAGAGATAAACCCATGCATACATGGTCACCTTATTTTTGATAAAGGAGGCAAGAATATACAATGGAGAAAAGATAGCCTCTTCAATAAGTGGTGCTGGGAAAACTGGATACCTACATGTAAAAGAATGAAATTAGAACACTCCCTAACACATAAATAAACTCAAAATGGATTAAAGACCTAAATGTAAGGCCAGACACTATCAAACTCTTAGAGGAAAACATAGGCAGAACACTCTATGACATAAATCACAGTAAGATCCTTTTTGACCCACCTGCTAGAGAAATGGAAATAAAAACAAAAATAAACAAGTGGGACCTAATGAAACTTAAAATCTTTTGCACAGCAAAGGAAACCATAAACAAGATGAAAAGACAACCCTTAGAATGGGAGAAAATATTTGCAAATGAAGCAACTGATGAACGATTAATCTCCAAAATTTACAAGCAGCACATGCAGCTCAATATCAAAAAAAACAAACAACCCCATCCAAAAATGGGCAGAAGACTTAAATAGACATTTCTCCAAAGAAGATATACAGATTGTCAACAAACATATGAAAGGATGCTCAACATCACTAGTCATTAGAAAAATGCAAATCAAAAACTACAATGAGGTATCACCTCACACCAGTCAGAATGGCCATCATGAAAAAATCTACATACAGAGCTTCCCTGGTGGCGCAGTGGTCGAGAGTCCGCCTGCCGATGCAGGGGACACGGGTTCATGTCCAGGTACGGGAAGATCCCGCATGCCGCTGAGCAGCTGGGCCCGTGAGCCATGGCTGCTGAGCCTGCGCGACTGGGACCTGTGATCTGCAATGGGAGAGGCCACAACAGTGAGACGCCTGTGTACCGCA
>RJWK010073497.1:0-10238 GCA_004363435.1 Platanista minor | reverse complement strand
GTGCCACCCCACATGGCTTGCAGGATCTTGGTTCATGAGTCAGGGGTTGGAACAGAGTTCCTCTGGTGGGAGCTGCGAGTCCAAACCACTGGAATAACAAAGAACCTCAGACCCCCGGGAATATGCATCGGAGTGAGGTCCCCCAGAGGTCCTCATCTCGACACCAAGACACAGCTGTACCCAACAGCATACAAACTCCAGTGCTGGAAGCCTCAGGCCAAATAACCAGTAAGACAGAAACACAATCCCACCCATCAAAAACAACAACAAAAAAATATGTCACAGATGAAGGAGCAAGGTAAAAACCTACAAGACCAAATAAATGAAGAGGAAATAGGCAACGTAACTGAAAAAGAATTCAGAGTAATGATAGTAAAGATGATCCAGAATCTTGGAAATAGAATGGAGGCACAGACTGAGAAAATACAAGAAATGTTTAACGAAGATCTAGAAGAACTAAAGAACAAACAAACAGAAATGAACAACACAATAACTGAAATGAAAAATACACTAGAAGAAGACAATAACAGAATAACTGAGGCAGAAGAATGAATAAGTGAGCTGGAAGACAGAAGGGTGGAAATAACTGCCGAAGAGCCGAAAAAAGAAAAAAGAATGAAAAGAATTGAAGACAATCTCAGAGACCTCTGGGACAACACTAAACCCACCAACATTCAAAATATAGGGGTCCCAGAAGAAGAAAAAGAAAGGGTCTGAGAAAATACTTGAAAAGATTATAATGGAAAACTTCCCTAACATGGCAAAGGAAAGAGTCACCCAAGTTCAGGAAGGGCAGAGAGTCCCATACAGTTAAACCCTAGGAGAAACACACCAAGTCATATATTAATCAAACTAACAAAAATTAAATTCAAAGAAAAAATATTAAAAGCAAGGGAAAAGCAAAAAATAACATACAAAGGAGTCCCCATGAGGTCATCAGATGATTTTTCAGCAGAAAGTCTGCAGGCCAGAAGGGAGGGGCAGGATATAATTAAAGTGATGAAAGAGGGCCTTCTCTGGTGGCGCAGTGGTTAAGAATCTGCCTGCCAATACAAGGGACACGGGATCGAGCTCTGGTCCAGGAAGATCCCACATTCTGTGGAGCAACTAAGCCCATGCGCCACAACAACTGAGCCTGTGCTCTAGAGTCTGCAAGCCACAACTACTGAAGCCTGCATACCTAGAGACCGTGCTCCACAACAAGAGAAGCCACCTCAATGAGAAGCCTGCACAACGCAATGAAGAGTAACCCGTACTCACTGCAACTAGAGAAAGTCTGCGCAGAGCAACAAAGATCCAACTCAGCCATAAACAAACAAACAAACAAATAAATAAAACGAAAAACTGATGAAAAAGAAAAACGTACAAGCAAGATTACTCTACCCAGCAAGTACCTCATTCAGATTCAACAGAGAAATAAAAAGCTTTTCAGACAAGCAAAAGCTAAGAGAATTCAGTGCCACCAAACCAGCTTTACAACAAATGTTAAAGGAACTTCTCTAGGCAGGAAACAAGAGAAGAAAAAGACCCATAAAAGCAAACACAAAACAATTAAGAAAATGGTAATAGGAACATACATGTCAATAATAACCTTGAATGTAAAAAGATTAAGTGCTCAAACCAAGACACAGACTAGCTAAATGGATACAAAAACAAGACCCATATACATGCTGTCTACAATAGACACACTTCAGACCTAGGGACACATACAGACTGAAAGTGAAGGAATAGAAAAAGATATTCCATGCAAATGGAAATGAAAATAAAGGGGGAATAGCAATACTCATATCAGATAAAATAGACTTTAAAATAAAGACTGCTACAAGAGATAAGGAAGGACACTACATAAGGATCAAGGGATCAATCCAAGAAGAAGATTATATAATTATAATAATAAATATTTATATTATAAATAATATTTAGGCACCCAACAAAGGAGCACCTCAATACATAAGGCAAATGTTAACAACCATAAAAGGTGAAATCAACAGTAACACAATAAGAGTAGGTGACTTTAACACCCCACTTACACCAATGGACAGCTCATCCAAACAAAAAATAAATAAGGAAACACTAGCTTTAAATGACATAATAGACCAGATAGATTTAATGGATATTTATAGGACACTCCACCCAAAAGTGGCAGAATACATTTTCTTCTCAAGTGCACACAGAACATTCTCCAGGCTAGATCACATCATGGGTCATAACTCAAGCCTTGGAAAGTTTAAGAAAATTGAAATCATACCAAGCATCTTTTCTGACCACAATGCTATGAGACTGGAAATCAATTACAGGAAAAAAGCTGTAAAAAACACAAATACATGGATGCTAAACAGTGTACTACTACATAACCAAGAGATCACTGAAGAAATCAAAGAAGAAATAAAAAAATACATAGAAACAAATGACAACGAAAACAGGACGACCCAAAACCTATGAAACACAGCAAAAGCAGTTCTAAGAGGGAAGTTTATAGCAATTCAATCTCATCTCAAGAAGCAAGGAAAATCTCAAATAAACAATCTAACCTTACACCTAACGCAACTGGAGAAAGAAGAATAAAGAAATCCCAAAGTCAGTAGAAGGAATGATATCATAAAGATCAGAGTAGAAATAAATGAAATAGAAATGAAGAAAACAATAGCAAAGATCAGTACAACTAAAAGTTGGTTCTTTGAGAAGATAAACAAAATTGATAAACCTTTAGCCAGACTCATCAAGAAAAAAAGAGTGGATGCAAGTTGATAAAATTAGAAATGAAAAAGGAGAAATCACAACAGACACCACAGAAATACAAAGGATTATAAGAGACTATTACAAACAACTATATGCCAATAAAATGGACAATCACGAAGAAATGGACAAATTCTTAGAGAGGTACAATTTTCTAAGACTGAACCAGGAAGAATTAGAAATATAAACAGACCAATCACAAGTAATGAAATTGAAAGTGTATTAAAAATCTTCCAACAAACAAAAGCCCAGGAACAGATGGCTTCACAGGTGAATTCTATCAAACATTTAGAGAAGCGCTAACAGCAATCCTTCTCAAACTCTTCCAAAAACTTGCAGAGGGAAGAACACTCCCAAATTATTTCTACGAAGCCACCATCACCCTCATAGCAAAACCAGACAAAGCTATTACAAAAAAGGAAAATTACAGACCAATATCACTGATGAACATAGATGCAAAAATCCTCAACAAAATACTAGCAAACAGAATCCAACAACACATTAAAAGGATCATACACCATGATCAAGTGGGATTTATCCCACGAATGCAAGGATTCTTCAGTATACACAAATCAATCAGTGTGATACACCATATTAACAAATCGAAGAGTAAAAACCATATGATCATCTCAATAGATGCAGAAAAAGCTTTTCACACAATTCAACACCAATTTATGATAAAAACTCTCCAGAAAATGGGCATAGAGGGAACCTACCTCAACATAATAAGGGCCATATATTACAAACCCACAGCAAACATCATACTCAGTGTTGAAGAACCTAAACCATTTCCACTAAGATCAGGAATAGGACAAGGATGTCCACTCTCACAACTCTTATTCAACATAGTTTTGGAAGTCCTAGCCATGGTAATCAGAGAAGAAAAAGAAATAGAAGGCATCCAAATTGGAAAAGAAGAAGTAAAACTGTCACTGTTTGCAGATGACATGACACTATGCATAGAGAATCCTAAAGATGCCACCACGAAACTACTAGAACTAATCAATGAACTTGGTAAGGTTGCAGGATGCAAAATTAATGCACAGAAATCTCTGGCATTCCTATACACTAACAATGAAAAATCAGAAAGAGAAATTAAGGAAACAATCCTATTTACCACTGCAACAAAAAGAATAAAATATTGAGGAATAAACCTACCTATGGAGGCAAAAGACTTGTACTTAGGAAACTATAAAACACTGATGAAAGAAATCAAAGGTGACATAAACAGACAGCGAAATATACCATGTTCTTGGATTGGAAGAATCAATACTGTGAAAATGACTATACTACCTAAAGCAAACTATAGATTCAGTGTAATCCCTATCAAACTACCAATGGCATTTTTCACAGAACTAGAACAAAAAACTTTACAATTCGTATGGAAACACAAAAGACCCTGAATAGCCAAAGCAATTTTGAGAAAGAAAAACAGAGCTGGAGGAATCAGGCTACCTGACTTCAAACTATACTACAAAGCTACAGTAATCAAGACAATATGATATTGGCACAAAAACAGAAATACAGATCAACGGTACAGGACAGAAAGCCCAGAGATAAACCCACGCACACATGGTCACCTAATTTATGACAAATGAGGCAAGAACATAAATGGAGAAAAGACAGCCTCTTCAATAAGTGATGTTGGGGGACTTTCCTGGTGGTACAGTGGTTAAGAATCCACCTGCCAATGCAGGGGACATGGGTTTGAGCCCTGGTCTGGGAAGATGCCACATGTCATGGAGCAACTAAGCCCGTGAGCCACAACTACTGAGCCTGCACTCTAGAGCCCACGAGCCAGAAGTACTGAGCCTGTGGGCAGCAACTACTGAAATCCATGCACCTAGAGCCCGTGCTCCACAACAAGACAAGCCACCGCAATGAGAAGCCTGTGAACTGCAATGAAGAGTAGGCCCTGCTTGCCATAACTAGAGAAAGCCCATGCACATCAATGAAGCCCCAACGCAGCCAAAAATAAAAGTGGTGCTGGACAAACTGGGCAGCTACATGTGAAAGAATGAAATTAGAACACCACCTAACACCACACACAAAATTAAACTCCAAATGGATTAAAGACCTAAATGTAAGACTGGACACTATAAAACTCTTAGAGGAAAACAGGACAAATACTCATTGACATAAACCACAGCAAGATCTTTTTTGACCCACCTCCTAGAGTAATGAAAATAAAACCAAAAATAAACAAATGGGATCTAATTAAACTTAAAAGCTTTTGCAGAGCAAGGGAAACCATAAACAAGACGAAAAGACAGCCCTCAGAATAGGAGAAAATATTTGTAAATAAAGCAACGGACAAAGGATTAATCTCCAAAATATACAAATAGCTCATGGAGCACAATATCAAAACAACAAACAACCCAATTAAAAAATGGGCAGAAGACCTAAATAGACATTTCACCAAAGAAGGAATACAGATGGCTAAGAAGCACATGAAAAGATGCTCAGCATCACTAATTATTAGAGAACTGTAAATCAAAACTACAATGAGGTATCACCTCACACTGGTCAGAATGCCCATCATGAAAAAATTTACAAACAGGACTTCCCTGGTGGAGCAGTGGTTAAAAATCTGCTTGCCAATGCAGGGGACATGGGTTCGATCCCTGGTCCAGGAATATCCCACATGCTGCGGAGCAATCAAGCCTGTGCACCACAACTACTGCACCTGAGCTCTAGAGCCTGCGAGCCAAAACTATTGAGCACACACGTCACAACTACTGAAGCCCATGCACCTAGAGCCCATGCTCTGCAACAAGAGAAGCCACTGCAATGAGAAGCCTGCACACTGCAACAAAGAGTGGCCCTTGCTCACCGCAACTAGAGAAAGCCCGCATGCAGCAACGAAGACCAAATGCAACCAAAAATAAATAAATAAATTTCTTTTAAAAAAAATCTACAAACAATAAATGCTGGAGAGGGTGTGGAGAAAAGTGAACCATTTTGCACTGTTGGTGGGAATATAAATTGATACAGCCATTATGGAGAACAGTATGGACATTCCTTAAAAAACTAAAAATAGAACTACCATATGACCCAACAATCCCACTACTGGACATATACCCATAGAAAACCATAATTCAAAGGGACACATGTACCCCAATGTTCATTGCAGCACTATTTACAATAGCCAGGACATGGAAACAACCTAAATGTCCAACAATAGATGAATGGATAAAGAAGATGTGCTACATATATACAATGGAATATTACTCAGCCATAAAGAGGAATGAAATTGGGTCATTTGTAGAGATGTGGATGGACAAAGACTCTGTCATAGAGAGTGAAGTAAGCCAGAAAGAGAAAAACAAATGTTGTATATTAACACATATATGTGGAATCTAGAAAAATGGTACAGATGAACCTATTTTTAGGGCAGGAATAGAGACGGAGATGTAGAGAATAGACATGGGCACACAGTGGGGGAAGGGGAGGGTGGGATGAACTGGGAGATTAGGTTTGACATAAATACACTACCATGTGCAAAATAGATAGCTAGAGGGAACCTGCTGTAAAGCACAGGGAGCTCCGCTCAGTGCTCTGTGATGACCTAGATATGGAGAAAGGGGGGGAAGAAGGTCCAAGAGGGAGGGGATATAGGTATACATATAGCTGATTCACTTCATTGTACAGCAGAAACTAACACAACATTGTAAAGCAATTTTACTCCAATAAAAAAAAAAAAAGAAAAAAAGAAGCCAATGGGTCAATGATGAAATCAGAGAGGAAATTAAAAAACACCTTGAGAAAAATGACAATAAAAACACAACCATACAAAATCTATGGGACGCAGCAAAAGCAGTTCTTAGAGGGAAGTTCACAGTAATAGAGGCCTTCCTCAAAAAACAAGAAAAATCTCAAATAAATAACCTAACCTACTATCTAAAAGAATTAGAAAAAGAAGAACAAACAAAACCTAAAGTCAGCAGAAGGAAGGAAATAATAAAGGTCAGAGCAGAAATAAATAATATCGAGATTGAAAAAACAATAGAGAAAATCAATAAAACCAAGAGCTGGCTCTTTGAAAGGGCAAACAAAATCGACAATCCTCTGGCCAGGCTCACCAAGAAGAAAAGAGAAAGGACCCAAATAAACAAAATAAGAAATGAAAGAGGAGAAATAACAACCAATACAACAGAAAAAAAAAAAAGAGAGCATACCATAAATAATTATATGCCAACAAATTGGACAACCTAGAAAAAAGAGACAAGTTTCTTTTTTTTTTATTCAAACAGAAAGTCACAAAAATTATAATCATCCTCATCAGTTCACTCAGTTCCACGTAATTTTTTTTTCATCTTGATCTTCTGTTAGCACTTTTATGAATTCATCAGTTTTCCATTAGAGTTCTGAAAATGCTTATTCATTCAGTTCAGCAGTATCAGACAAGTTTCTAAAAACATACAGCCCACCAGAACTGAATTGAGAAACAGATCATTTGAACACAGCAATCACTAGAAGTAAAATAGAATCTGTAATTTTTAAAAAAAATCCCAGCAAACCAAAGTCCAGGGCCAGATGGCTTCACTGGGAAATTCCACCAAACATACAAAGAACTTATACTGATCCTTCTCAAACTCTTCCAAAAGATGGAAGAGGAGGGAACACTCCCAGTCATTCTAGGAAGCCACCATCACCCTGATACCAAAACCAGACAAAAATAACAAAGAAGAAAATTACAAGCCAGGCCAGTATCTTTGATGAAGACCTCAACAGACATTTCTCCAAAGAAGACAAACAGATGGCCAATAGGCACATGAAAAGATGCTCAACATCACTAATTATTAGAGAAATGCAAATCAAAACTACAATGAGGTATCACCTCATACCTGTCAGAATGGCCATCATCAAAAAGTCTACAAATAATAAATGTTGGAGAGGGTGTAGAGAAAAGGGAACCCTCCTATACTGTTGGTGGGAATGTAAACTGGTGCTGCAACTATGGAAAACAATATCAAGTTTTTTTTTTATGAGGACCATTTTTAAAGTCTTTATTGAATTTGTTACAATATTGCTTCTGTTTTATGTTTTGGTTTTTTGGCCCCAAGGCACATGGGATGTTAGCTCCCTGACCAGGGGTCGAACCTGCGCCCCCTGCATTGGAATGCGAAGTCTTACCACTGGGCCACCAGGGAAGTCCCCTGAGATCTTAAAAAACAAAAAATAGAGTTGTCATGTGTTCCAGCAATCTCACTCCTGGGCATATATCTGACGAAAACCATAATTCAAAAATTGGATGCACTCCAATGTTCACAGCAGCACTATTTACAGTAGCCAAGACATGGAAGCAGGGGACTTCCCTGGCTGTCCAGTGGTTAAGACTCCATGCTCCCAGTGCAGGGGGCACGGGTTCAATTCCTCGTTGGGGATCCAAGATCCCACATGCCGCAGGGCATGGCCAAAAAAAAAACAAACCCACAAGTGTGAATAAAAAAAAAAAAAAAGACATGGAAGCAACTTAAATGTACATCTACAGATGAACAGATAAAGAAGATGTGGTATGTATATACAATGGAATACCACTTAGCCATAAAAAAGAATGAAATAATGCCATTTGCAACAACATGGATGGGCCTAGAGATTATCATACTAAGTGAAACAAGGCAGAAAGAAAAAGACAAATATCACATGGTATCACTTATATGTGGAATATAAATAAAAAATGATACAAATGAACTTATTTACAAAACAGAAACAGACTCACAAACTTAGAGAACTACTTATGGTTACCAAAGGGGAAAAGGAATGGAGGAGGGATAAATTAAGAGTTTGGGATTAGCAGATAAAACTAATATATATAAGATACATACAAGGTCCTACTGTCTAGCACAGGGAACTATACTTGATATCCTGTAATAATCCATAATGGAAAAAAATATGAAAAACAATATGTATATGCTATATGTATAAACTGAATCATTCCGCTGTACACCAGAAACTAACACAACACTGTATATCAACTATACTTCAATAAAGAAAGAAAGAAAGAAATGTTCAAAAGTTGCAGGATATAGATAAAGCAGACCTAGAGGGAAATATATAGCATTAAACATTTATATTATGAAAGAAGAAAAATTAGTGATGTAAACCAGGGGTCAAACTATGGTCCGATGCTCATTTTTGTAAATAGGCTTTCATTTTAATAGAGCAACATCTATCCATTTCCTGTCTGTGGCTGTTTTCACTCTACAAAGGCTGAATTGAGTAGCTGTGGTAGAGACTATCTGGCCCATTAAGCTTAAGATATTTATTCTCTGACCTTTTACAAAAAGAAGTTTGCTGACCTTGATCTAACTTCTATTTTAAATTTATTTATTTATTTATTTTTGGCTGTGTTGGGTCTTTGTTGCTGAGCGTGGGCTTTCTCTAGTTGCGGTTAGCAGGGGCTACTCTTCGTTGTGTTGCACAGGCTTCTCACTGTGGTGGCTACTCTTGTTGCAGAGCACGGGCTCTAGGTACGCAGGCTTCAGTAGTTGTGGCACGCAGGCTCAGTAGTTGTGGTGCACGGGCTTAGTTGCTCTGCAGCATGTGGGATCTTCCTGGACCAGGGCTCAAACCCATGTCCCTGCATTGGCAGGCAGATTCTTAACCATTGTGCCACCAGGGAAGTCCCTAACTTCTATTTTAAGAAACTAGAAGAAGGAATAGCAAATGATGCAAAAAATAAGCAGAAAAAAGGAATTAAGAGCAGAAATCAATGGAAAAGAAAACAGAAATATAGAGAAAAGTCAATGAAACCAAAAACTAGTTCTTTAAGTAAAATTAATAAACCTTTAATCACACTGAGGAGGAAAAGAAGTTATCACCAACACAAGGAATGAGTGTGGGGCCACTACAGATCCTACACACATTAAAAGAATAAGGAAATATTATGAAATACATGCCAATAAATTTGAAAAATTAAATGAACCAACTCCTTGAAAGACACAAACTACCAAAACTTGCTCAAGAAGAAACCGATAACATCAATAGCCCTAGGTACTACAGATACTAAATTTGTGGTTAAAAACTTTCTTCCAAAGAAAACAAAAGACCAATAACCCCCAGGAATGTAGACAAAAATCTATAATAAAAGTTTAGCAAAGAGAATACAGCAGCATCTCTTAAACATCTGGTTCAATAATAGCCAGATTTGGGCTTCCCTGGTGGCGCAGCGGTTGAGAGTCCGCCTGCCGATGCAGGGGACACGGGTTCGTGCCCCGGTCCGGGAGGATCCCACATGCCACAGAGCAGCTGGTCCCGTGAGCCATGGCCGCTGGGCCTGCGCGTCTGGGGCCTCAGCTCCGCAAAAGGAGAGGCCACAGCAGTGAGAGGCCCGCGTACCGCAAAAAAAAAAAGGCCATGTTTTGGGCTTCCCTGGTGGCGCAGTGGTTGAGAGTCTGCCTGCCGATGCAGGGGACGTGGGTTCGTGCCCCGGTCTGGGAAGATCCCACATGCCACGGAGCGGCTGGGCCCGTAAGCCATGGCCGCTGAGCCTGCGCGTC
>RJWK010073496.1:0-10239 GCA_004363435.1 Platanista minor | reverse complement strand
TGTGTCTTTATTCCTGTCCTGCCCCTAGGTTCTTCAGAACCTTTTTTTTTTTTAGATTCTATATATATGTATTAGCATCCAGTATTTGTTTTTCTCTTTCTGACTTACTTCACTCTGTATGACAGACTCTAGGTCCACCCACCTTACTACAAATAACCCTACCTTTCTTTCTTAACATCCTGTAAACTTACTGCAAGTGGGAGGTGCCTATTTGCTGACTTGAAGATGGTGAAAATGTCAGTGGGCTGATCACAATGTCCTAAAACGAAGCCCCCCGCGACTATAACATGGTAACTGTATTTAGGATTGCTAGAAGGATGTCATACTAGAATATTTGCCCAAAGCTTATTTGCGAATGTTGGAAGCCTGCATGAACGCATGTCTGAGTATGTAATTGTATTTAAAATGACATTTACGGACTACACACCGAAATGATGGCACATATATGAAGCTTATCTGAAACCCCCTGTCTCTGTATGGAAACCTGCTGTCTGCCCCCACCCCCACCCAGCTCTCCACGCGTTGCGGGGCAGACAGTCCCTGGGCCTCATCAGGTCTAAGCTGCCTGGTAGCACTCATGGGACCCAGAGCAGCCAGCAGACCAAGGCGCCTGGTTCACCGAGCGGAGCCCAGGATGGAAGGCCACTGATGTGTCTTTGTCCAGCTCCCCAGGGCCAGCTGGACAAACAGCCCAGGCCTTTTGTCTCTTTGGCTTTGTTGCCTCATCTGGGTAGGGAGGGCCAGAGCGAGATGACCCAAGAGACCTTGTACAGCCACACGACATGTCCCTCTAAGAATGCCGTGTCTGCTTCTGTAGTAGTCACAGACCCAGCAATTGAAAATCGGTGCCAGTGACCTGTTCTCACAACAGAAGGAAATGAGATTTGGACAAAATTGACCTAAGGGTAACGAGTATTAAGATGAGAACAGTAACTGCAGGCTTCGAATTTTGCCAATTGAGGCCTCAGGTAGAACAAGATTTTCCAGACGTCAGAGGAGTCCTCCTCAGGACCGTGTAGGGCTCACAGGGGACTCACCAGCCGGGAAACAATCGTGCGGCTGAGTTTACAGAATCCAGTTCACATGCAGACAAAGTCTACAAAGTCTGCAGGAAACCAAGGAGCGGCCGAGAATCCCTTGCACGGCGACCTAAGTCAGCACCTCCGTGGGGCAAACGTGCACCTGCGACTGCAGGACTGTTGTCAGAAAAGGTGGTGGTTCCTGGGCTTCGGCCCCAAACGCCAGCTCCGAGCAGTGGTGAAAGCCGGAAAGCGTGGCTCGTGCCTGAGCGTCGTGGGGGCGTGTAGGCGATGCGTTGTGATTACGCGGGCCACACCAGCAACATACTGAAAAGTGACTTTGTTTCTCTCTTTGCAGAGGAAGAGGGCGGGGACCTGGTCCAGCCGGGCATCAGCTTTCCGGGGCCGGCCGAGGAGGATCTAGGTAGAGTACACACCAGTGCTGCACAGAGCAGACGGGCTTTCCAGGGGGCGGGGCGGGGGGGGGGGCGGCGATGGCGACGTGCACGTCCGTCACTGGTAACCCTCCCCACAAAATGTTTTAAGTATACATTTGACTTTAGGAGGTCCTAATGAGAACTAAGTAAGAGGCAGCGAAATTTTTTTTAATAGAGGTTTTGTAAACATTATGGAAGATCTAGATGAGAACACAGTTGCTCCAGATCATCCCAGATTAATCATTAAGGCAGTTATTTACATAATTAATATTATGAATTAGTAAAGCTGCATTAACATAATTGAGACCTGTCCGCACATGTAGAATGACACATCTCTCCTTCCCTCCTTTGTCACTAAACCCTAAGTCAATCTAAGGGAGGGAAAAGCTTTTGCATTTGCATATTTCTCAGGTAACCCTGTTACTTTACATAAAACAGCTGATTTCTCCAGGCAAGCCCAGCTCCACGTGGCTTGGATGCTGAGTGCAACTATATGCTTTCTTCCAAGGGAGCTCCGAGTTACTATCACATTCTGTTTTCCCCAGAGCTCGTTGAAATCACGTGGAAATTTTATCTGTATGCTGCCACAGACACAGTGAAGCTGGAGCTGGATTTGGCCATCACCATTTGACAGGGAGTTGAGTTGGGCTTACATGAAACGGGGCAGATGCTCCTTTAGAAATGGGGAGTGCTGGCTAAATTCAGCATCAAACGGCTGAATGAAATCCACATGGAATGTAACTGAGAAAAGACACCCTCTCCGTGGCTCTGGGTTCCTGGCCCTGCCCTTAACATGGTTATTCGCCAGCCTCAAAGACTTCCAGCTGCCTTCTCAGCTTCTGATAGCCATCCGCTGTGACTGCACAGTGGTTGTCTTATGGATCATAAGCTTGATCTCTAGTTAAATTCGAATTTTTCTTAATTTATATCCAATCTTTAGCCAGTGAATCTATTGCTCATTTGACTGGCTCAAAGAATAATATTGAAAATCACAGGAGTCCTTTTGTGTAAAGCTGTGCTTTCTTTTAAAGGAAATTAGAACCAAAAAAAGTTTGCTTTTCAATGTAAAATTATGAAACCAGGTATAGTCCTAAAAGAATGACAGTATATTATCCACTATGATAGAGTTAGAAATTTATTTCTAACTTGCCAGTCTAACCAGGCCTTTCTCTACTTGGAAATAGGCCAATACAATTATTTCTACTCTTTATTTAGAAGGAATACTGGCTATCTCATTGGAATAAGCATGCGTTATTTTTTGTTTCACTCTGTGAAGCTTCCAAATGAATGGATGACTCATTTGACTTCTGTTTCATGAGACTTTGACAATAGCTCACCTGGATTTGTACTGGGTCTAAGATTTTTCAGCATCACAATTGTGTCCATGGCAGCAGTTCTTTTCTGTGACAGGCTTTTAGAGTGAGGGGGACCTGCCAAAACATAAGACTTATGCATCCTGAGGCCACGTTTCCATCTCCGTGGCAGCAGGAACCTGAGGCTGACTCAGAGGCTGCTGTCCACCTCTGGACAGCACGTGGCACTCGGGGTGCTGTCTCACCTGGGCTGGCACAGCCCGAGGGCACCTGAGGGCCTGGCTTTAATTCTTGGGGGGGACACCTAGAGGTGGAATTGCTTTGTCCTATGGTAATTCTATTTTAAAAATTTTTTAGAAGCCACCATAATGTTTAGGGACAGAAAGTACTTAGTGAGCCATTCCTACAGTGTGGACATGAGGTGATGGTTGGTGGTTATAATGAGAACAGCCAGATGTTAAAGGACTTGGGAAGAAACTGACAGGAGGATTTGGTGACGTTGGCTGCAAAGGAGTTCTCGAAATGTTGCCCAGTTTCCCACTTGTGGTAGTGAGTGGGCGGCGGTGGGTTCTGACGGGAAGGGGAAACCCTACATCAGCTGTCGGGCAAGGCAGGATGGAGCCAAGTAGCCAGTGGACCAGTCAGTGGACTTAGCACCGAGGTGCCCCCGCCAGGCGCATTTGCACTGGGGTCCAGGGATCTTGAGCAGCCCCTTCGCTGAAACATGAGGGTCAACCTGCCTGTCGTGGGTCACTGTCACCTGCAGGGCATTTAAATACTGGTCGCTGGTGGGCTTATTATGTACAAAAGTTCCCTACGTGAGTCTAACTCGCACCTCGGGTCAGGGATCCTGATGTAAAGTGTGTGAAAGGATAATTTATAGGAAGGTTTAAAAAAAAGAAAAGGAAGGAAGGAAGGAGGTGGGGGGAGGAAGGGTGGAGAGAAGGAGAGAAGGTATGAGTTACGTTCCCCGTGTTATTACAATAACTAGTTGGGAGCAAGCACCATAATTTTAGACATTTTATTTTCCAAACTGGGTTTTCCAGTTTCCTTATCTCTGAATCGAGAGGGTGAAACTGGACACTTTGTTTTTTTTTTTTTTTTTTGGCGGTGCGCGGGCCTCTCGCCGCTGTGGCCTCTCCCGTCGCGGAGCACAGGCTCCGGACGCGCAGGCTCAGCGGCCACGGCTCACGGGCCCAGCCGCTCCGCGGCACGTGGGATCTTCCGGGACCGGGGCACGAACCCGCGTGCCCTGCATCGGCAGGCGGACTCTCAACCACTGCGCCACCAGGGAAGCCCCTGGACAGGTTTTTAACATCTCCTCCGAGTCCCTGATTCTACCGTCCCACATTCAAATTAAAAATGCTTTATAATGATATTAATGCTCTTGCAGTGAAATGAATCATTGTCATTTACAGAACACTGAGGGACATTTTGCAGCCTGGTAGAGGCTAAAGGCGTAAAACAATGCAGGAAATTTGCCTCTGGTCCCGTTCAAAATACCAATCTTTTTTTTTTTTTTTTTTTTTTTCAACTGGCCTCAGTGTCTAAAAACTCCAAGGAAAGGTGAGTGACATTTACTGAAAACCCTAAAATTTTCTTTAGTGACAGACAGATGAGTAAAGTCATCTTTTTAGAAGTGAGTATCACACCCCATGCCCTTGCCATTAACAATTCCATTTTAGGGCACAGACATTCTCTGAAGCTCATAGGGTGTAATGTATGAAAAGTAATTTTATGATGAGGAAAATGGCCATGGAACAGAGGAAGATAAAGAAGCTTTCTATGAAATTAAAGTCAGCGATAAAAGTGGATTAATGCAGCACATTCAAAATGACTACAGTGGAAGAGAAAACCCACTTTTTCCAGGAGAAACATTTTGAGGGAAGGCCCTCAGGCACAGTGAAATTAAATTGCCCTACCAGTAATTTTTGTGACACTGGCTCATTTATAGGAGATGTGATGGCTAATAATGGGTTTTCTTCATTCCCACGAATGTTAAATTTAAGTCAGTTGTAAAGAGTTGGTAATTTATAAGCATTTATGAAGACTGTTCTGTTGAACCAAACTTTGTACTGGCAAGTCAACTGCAAACTGAAATGAAAAAAGGCAGACAAAATGAAATGATCAATTAAAGAATATTAGGCAGGTATTATATGAGACAGCACGGAGAAAACGGACACACTATGTAATTTTAAAACTAACCTGAATATAAAATAATACCTGCCAATACTTAAAGCATTCTTCAGGACAGGCACATGTTGTGAAAATATTTTTATATAAAGGATGTTAGATGGCGTTGTTTGATGTCTTCACACCATCTAACTGCATGAATGTCTCAAGGTAATTATAAAACGTAACTCATTTTAAAAGAACTCCCCTTTTAGACATTTACTTTTGTGTCCTTTTATTTATTTATTTATTTATTTGTTTGTTTGTTTATTTATTTTTTTGAGGTACTGAAGCAAACACTTTTAATAAGAATACAAAATTCACACCAGAGGCACATTCTGGGGAATGTAAATGAACTATCACAAGTAGTAATTCTGCTGGAAGAATAAAATAAGGCTGTCTCAGAGTACAAATATACAGGAGGGAATGATTTAAAATAGGTTTATGATTTATAGTCACATTACATTGTGTTACACACTGAAAACAGGCATATTAATTAAAAAGCCAGCTAAATGGCATTTGAACATATATAACAAATCTTACCATCCACAAAGTTCATGTATAACAGTAATTTTAAGTACTTCATTTCAACACAAAAGAAATGAACAGGTGAAGAGATACCTCTCAAAATATGTGTCCTTTTATTAACACCCCTACACGTACGTATAGATGTGTAACTCTGTAACTTGAGGGGGGTCCACACTTATTTCCTTCAGGGAAATTTCTAGAAGTTTCTAGACATCGTGGACACGGTGCCTTGCCAAGGTTCTGTCTGGACAGTGACAATGTATCTATTTACTGCGTCCCTCCATCCTCCCTCCTCCACGGCAGAGACCCCTCAGGACGTGCAGCCCCCTCCTACCCACCTGCCCCTTGGGAATCACGACACCCCCTCAGGGAACGCTCCTCCCAGCGTGTGACGTCGAGTCCCCATCACGTGCTGCAGAGGAGGGAAGGTTACATGCCAGCTAATCAAGGGGACAGTCCAAAAGATGTATTTTATTTGACAATTTAATGTTAAAACTTTGTAGAAACAAATCAAAATCAGTTTTAAAGCTACTAACACGTGTCTATAGAACTTAGGAGATTGGGATTTTTCGTCTGGATTTCCGGAGTGCACTGCCTAGCTTTTATGCTAAATATCAGTGTTTAACTTGCACAGCTTCTAAGCCTGGCTGCTGCCGAATGAATTACGGTACCTTCTCCCATGTTGGTTCCCTTCCTCACACAGTAAATCTTTATTTGATGCATTCACGCCTCCGTCAGTGCGTGTGTGGCTTTGTCTTACTACATTTGGGCTACTGTGAAAGAAAAAAAATGCCACAGACTGAGGGCTGATAAACAGCAGACATTTACTTCTCCCAGTTCTGGAGGCTGGAGGTCCGAGATCAGGGTGCTGGCAGATTCGGCGTCTGCTGAGGACCCTCTTCCTGGCTCACAAGTGGCGTCTTCTCCCTGTGTCCTGACGTGGAGGAAGGGCTGGGGGCCCTGTGGGGTCTCTGTTAGAAGGACACTAATCCCATCCTGGTGGCCCCACCCTCATGACCTCTCACCTCCCAAAGGCCCCCCTGACACCATTACTCTGGCGGTTGGGAGTCAACACGTGAATTTGGGGGGAACAGAGACATTCAGTCTATAGCAGATTTCACTCAAACAGCAATTACTGAGTGTTTTCTGCCCTGAAGGATGCGCCCACGTGCATGACCAGCTAGTTCCCTGACCCAGAGGCCTCCACATGCTGAGGAGTTAGAAAAAACCAAGTGTGTCACCGCTGTGCGTATAAGAGAAAAGGAATTCAGTGCAGTTAGAGAGGCACTGGCAGTACTCTCTATACTGCGACCAAAATCAAATTGCTGCAGACTAGGGACCCAGAGAGCCTGGTGAGCAGGGTGGCTTCGGTTGGGGTCCCAGGGACGAGCAGGTTTCCAGACACAGAGGAGCTGTAAGGCCGTTCCTGCTGCCAAACACCCGAGCACCGAGGGGGCCACGCGTCAGGACCCGCGCCTTTCCAGGGGGCTGGGGGCGGGCAGGGAGGGCCGCGTGGGTGCAGGGTCGCCCCTGAACTCTATTCAGTGAGTCCATCAGGGCAGCTTGTGAACTCGGGACCTTAAGGATGCATTCTGGAAAACCGTGCTCTAGTGTTGGACCCAGATGCTGGCCTGGGCAGGGCTCCTCCTGGAAGGTGGGGGGTGATGCGGGGCTGTACCAAGGCCCCTGCCGCCAGGGCTTCTGAAAGGTCACAGGGTGACCGCGGGTCTGGAGCGGCAGGACCAGACAAGGTGCCCGGTGTGTACATACTTGATGATCAGGAGTCAGACACTGTCCCACCCTCCGGCTTCTGCAGATGGAGAGAAACAGGCTCGTATGGAACGTGTGGGGGCTGTGAGCCCGACCCAGGGCTACCAGGGATGTATCAGTGGTCCAGCCAGCGGAATCACCAGGCCTACAGGGAGGGGAAAGACAGGCCTTGGAGGGAGGAGAAGCTCAGAAGAGGGTGGGAGAGGGACTCCCACGGTGAAGCCCACCAGCTGTATCCCATTCAATCAGCTCCGGACCGGGGTTTCTCAGCCCCAGTCCTTCAAACCTGGAGGCTGCTTTCCATCCAGTAGGCTGCTCTGAGTGTCCCCCAAACCCCAGGCAAACACGGCCACACGTGCCCTTGGACAGAGCAACTCTCACAGAGAACTGTGCTTCCAGACCCTCCCCTTGACAGCACGAAAATTGGGGAATTTCAGTAAAAAATAATGCAGAAAACAAAGAGAGACTTAACTCCCAAGATTACATTTTGGCTTTGAAATCATTTTTTTTTAAACCACAAAGTATCAATACTAATCAAAAAATAGCTAGGTGAATTCATTCTGAGTAAAATAAGCCTTTTTTTTTTTTTTTGCAAATTGTACATCAGGTTTATTTCCTTCCAGTTTTATTGAGATATAATTAACACACACCACTCTATAAGTTGAGGTGTACAGCATAATGATGTGACCTACATACATCATGAAGTGATGACCCCAATACGTTTAGTGAACATGCATCATCCCATATAGATACAAAAGAGAAGAAATAGAAAAAATATTTTTCCTTGTGATGAGAACTTTTAGGATTTACTGTTAACAACATTCCTGTATAACACACAGCAGTGTTGCTTCTGTTTATCATGTTGTGCATCATATCCCTAGTTCTTAGTCATCTTGTAACTGGAAGTTTATACCTTTTGACCCCCTCTCTCACCATGCAAAGATACGACATTATTATTGATCATGTTCACCACACTGTAGGTGTCACCCCCATGACTCATTTATCTTGCAACTGGCAGTCTATCCCTTTTAATCTCCCACACCTACTTATCTCCTCCCCTCTCCCCTCCCCTCTGACAACCACCTGTTTGTTCTCTGTATCTATAACTCTGTTTCTGTTTTGTTATATTTGTTCATTTGTTTTTTGTTCATTTGTTTTATTTTTTAGATTCCACATATGTGAGATCATTTAGTAACAGTCTTTCTCTGTCTGACTTATTTTTACTTAGCACAGTATCCTTTAGTCCATTCATGTTGTCACAGATGGCAAGATTTCATTCTTTTTTATGGCTGAGTAATATTCCATTGTGTGTGTGTGTGTGTGTGTGTGTGTGTGTGTGTGTGTGTGTGTATATATATATATATATATACACTACGTTTTCTTTATCCATTCTTCTGTCTGTGGACACTTAGGTTGCTTCCATGTCCTGGCTATTGTAAATAGTACCGCAGTGAACGTTGGGGTGCATGTGTCTCTTCTAATTAGTGTTTTGATTTCCTTTGGATAAATACCCAGGAATAGAATTGCTGGATCATATGGTAGCTCTATTTTTAGTTTTTGGGGTTTTTTTTTAACATCTTTATTGGAGTATAATTCATTTACAATGGTGTGTTAGTTTCTGCTTTATAACAAAGTGAATCAGTCATACATATACATATGTTCCCATATCTCTTCCCTCTTGCGTCTCCCTCCCTCCCATCCTCCCTATCCCACCCCTCTAGGTGGTCACAAAGCACCGAGCTGATCTCCCTGTGCTATACGGATACTGTTTTCCATAGCGGCTGCACCAATTTACATTCCCACCAGCAGTGCACAAGGGTTCCCTTTTCTCCACGTTCTCACCAACACTTATTTCTAGTCTTTTTGATGACAGCCATTCTGACAGGTGTGGGATGATATCTCACTGCGGTTTTAATTTGCATTTTCCCGGTGATTAATTGTCTTGAGCATCTTCTTATGTACCTGTTGATACAATCAGCATTTCAATATGGGATTATGGCAAAGTAGAATCACTTTGGGCTCAGAGCTTGATAACTCAGTGGAGGTTGGACTTGGGTCTAGAGGACAGTGTGTAGATGTCACAAGGGTACAGTGATGTGAGGTCAGAAAAGGTGCCAGGGACCCGGTGAGGATGCTGGGCTTGTCTAGTGGCCGAGGATAAGGAGACCCCAGCTGCCACATGCTTCTTGCTGCTGGAGACCCAGCCAGACTCAGGGGGCGTCTCCTCAGCCCCACCTCCTGGTTCTGCCCAGATGCTCTTGTGTCTGCAAGACACCTGCTCTCTGTTCCATTCCTGCAGAAATCCGTCTATCTTAAAGGAAGCAAGTATTTCCACACGTGCATTTGTCTTTGTATACACACGCACACCCATGCAAATTTGAGTAACACAGGAAGTCTTCATTTCACCTTTCAAAGCCATTCCTCCTGCAATGACACTTCTGCTGCAATAGCGCCTCAAGCCGTCAGCTTCTATGACAAGTAAGCGATGGCCTTTGCACTGGGTCACATGGTCTTGGGTGGAGGCAGATCCTGGCAGGAAGGGAGGAGGGTGACGGATGAGCCATCTAATCAGAGAAGTGACCATCCGCTGAATGGGCCGTTTGCTGAGCCAGCATGTAATTTTCATTTCGTTTCCTATCTCTCACGTTTATACTCACATGACGGTGATTGTAAAACCGTGGGTTGCAACACATTCAGTGGGTCGTGAATTCAAGTTACTGGGTCGCTACCAGCAATTTTTTAAATAAAAAAAGAACAGGAGAGTTATTTGTAGTGAGGTGGATAGACGTGGAGTCTGTCATACAGAGTGAGGTAGGACAGAAAGAGAAAGACAAATACCATATGCTAACACATATATATATGGAATCTAGGAAACCAAGAAATGTCGTGAAGAACCGAGGGGCCAGACGGGAATAAAGACACAGACCTACTAGAGAATGGACTTGAGGATACGGGGAGCGGGAGGGATAAGCTGTGACAAAGTGAGAGAGTGGCATGGAC
>RJWK010073495.1:0-10239 GCA_004363435.1 Platanista minor | reverse complement strand
TGCCACAAGGGAAGCCCAATAAATTTTTTAAAAAATATAAAATAATGAAAAAAAAAATAGAAGAGAGACATTAAAAAGGATGTAACAAAACATGAAAAATTAATAATGAAAATTTCAAAAGATTTTATTGTGAAAAATGAAAATACAAAAAATAATTGAATACACTTAAAATATATGTAGATTCATGGTTATAGTTGTATTCAAGTACATCTTAGGAAAGCAGTGATACTTCCTTTCTCAAAGTTGATCATTAAGGATTCAGGATCTAATGATAGATGTAAGTTCTTTACGATATTAAAAAATCTGCTTTAAGTCTCTTTAGATTTCCCTGAAGTAAAATGAGCAGAGGAGGGATGCTGCTATTTTTTATCTATATGTAATGAGTATAATTGGTAGTACATATCTGGACTACATTTAAATGCTCCATCACATGCCCAGTCCCTATATTTCACCAAATCGTCTAAGCCAAATTCTGTGCCAAATACCAAAATTCTGTGCCAAATACCAAAATTCTGTCTACACGATGGTCTCCACTAACAAATGGCAAAAAATTTTCACCATTTTCAGGAAACTTGTACTTATCAGGAATCAGTAACCATTTCTTTTTTGGATTATAGGAGGAGCTTGATTCATCTTTTGCCCCCAACTTCTAATATTGTGTGATAAATTGGGTAAAGGTGGCATTGGAGGGCAAGCTGCTGTGTCGAAATCAGCCAAAGAATCAGTAATTAATGCTCTTGAAGACTATTGTCAATTACTAGCTGTCTCTTTTATAGTTTTTATAGTTCTGTAAACCTTTGCTTTTAATGGGTGAGAGGGATTTGCTCACTGAAGGATTTGCAAACTGATATGTTATTTTCTTCTAGTCTAATGTAGGATGCAGGCTGGCTTTACACTATTATTTCACAATTCCAGTAAGTTTTCTTATCACCGTGTTTTTATTAAGTCGATATAAGTAGTTGTTATCCACTATTTGAAGACTGTCATGTCTCCTCATCACTGTCTTGATCATTATGAGGCCTAAAATGTATACAATATAAAAAATGGGAGTACTGTATTTATGGAGACATGAAACCAAACTGTCAATCAGTTGCAACCAGACTGTCAAACCAAACTGTCAAACCAGTTATCTTCTCTTTTACAGCAAAATTGCCTTATGGACAATTGGTTGTGTGGTGAGACTGCTTATGGCAAAGATTCTCACCGTAAGGATACCTAGAACCAGTGAGCAGGTGGTTTGGACTCTCAGGGGAGTTGAACAAGAGGGAAGGAGACAGAGAAGGAGAAAATCCTTGACTGAGCTGAGATGGCATCACTTTGGAGTGATGGGCAATTTAAGAGGAAAAATACATAAAGATGTAAAAAAAAAAAAAAAAAAAAGAGGAAAAATACAAAGTTGT
Source organism: Platanista minor (assembly GCA_004363435.1). Classification (NCBI taxonomy): domain Eukaryota; kingdom Metazoa; phylum Chordata; class Mammalia; order Artiodactyla; family Platanistidae; genus Platanista; species Platanista minor. The sequence continues at coordinate 8,839 of RJWK010073495.1, read as the reverse complement.
TTTGCTCCACCCTCCAACTAGATAATAATCTTGTTTATCTAATAGTATCATCTCCTGTCTGACCGTGTATTCTCCATCCCTTCCAAACATTAGGGTATCAAAAATACACACACAGAAAGAGAAAGAGAACTCATAAAGTGGCCGGTCACTGGAAGACACAATCTATGAATGAAACGCATGCAGTTTCCACAGATGCACCTGGGTGGTATTTCACTCACAGCACTACCTCTTCTTTCCTTTCCTGATGCCATCTCTCAGAACCTACTCCTCTTCATGACCCTTTTCAGGAGCTCTATACTCTACCTTGCACACTTCCATTATGGCAGTAGTTGTACGCTGAGGGGTCCCAGAGGAGCCATGTGTGGAGGAGAGTCTACCCATTCTCTCCTAATCGTTTCTACCTTGCTGTTCCTCTGTACGCTCAAAGTCTACAGGTTTTGCAAAGTCTTTAAGATGTAGAAAAGTCATGTATTCTTTCTTCTAAAAATGTTTATTTCAGGAAATGTATGTTTAAAACTCTCTTACCTGCTCTGTAGACTGCTTGGGGAGATGGGCAAACGTAAAATAGATAGCTAGTGGGAAGCAGCCACATAGCACAGGGAGATCAGCTCAGTGCTTTGTGATCACCTGGATGGGTGCGATGGGGAGGGTGGGAGGGAGGGAGATGCAAGAGGGAGGAGATATGGGAACATATGTGTATGTATAATTGATTCACTTTGTTATAAAGCAGAAACTAACACCATTGTAAAGCAATTATACTCCAATAAAGATGTTAAAAAAAAAGAAAGTGGAGGGCTTCCCTGGTGGCGCAGTGGTTGAGAGTCCGCCTGCCGACGCAGGGCACACGGGTTCGTGCCCCGGTCCGGGAAGATCCCACATGCCGCGGAGCGGCTGGGCCCGTGAGCCGTGGCACCTGAGCCTGCGCGTCCGGAGCCTGTGCTCCGCAACGGGAGGGGCCACAACAGTGAGAGGCCCGCGTACCAAAAAAAAAAAAAAAAAGTGGAAAACAGACCGGAAAAACTCAACAGAAAAGGGCAATACCAGCAACAGCTTAGTTCTGCAGAAGCTGCTAGTTGTGAAGTTTTTCATGGCTCTCTCTCTCGATGGGGGCCTGAATTGCTTTCTGATGTCTGTCTGAATTAACCCCTGGTTATTGAAAGTCAAGACCCATTTGCATGAGTCAAGAAAGAAGTTGTTCTCCTGAAATTGTGGTGGCCTTCAACCATGCAGGAGCAGCCCAGAGTTTCTGGTGAGGTGAGAACACTGATTTTCCTGCTGCTTGTACAACTCACCTTTTCACACTCCAGAAAACCTGGCAGAAAACATGTTGGTGCTCAGGATCAAGTGACTGAATTAAGGTTTCCATGACTCCCTACCTACTTTTGATGCCACTTTCTATCACTGGTGTAAGTGGAGAAAAAACTATGTGGAGAGAAAGCTGTGTGACAAAGAGGGTGTTCTAGCTTGACTCATATGATGTGAAAAATGACCAAGGATTGCATTTAACTCTGCTATATAAATCCCATATTAATTTTCAAATGTGTATTCTGCCCGAATGACAGTACTTGAAAAATAAAATTTGCCCTCTAAACCATTTTGGAAGTTATTTCCTTCTGATATTAAATGTTGGAAGACAGAATAGACTAGTAGATGACACCCACTTACCTCTGGGCTGGTACCCACTTACCTCTGTGTGACCATGAGCAAGCTATTTAACCACCTTATGCCTCTGTTTTACCATCTGTAATAGGAAGGTAATCATAAATTCTACTTTATAAAATTAGTGTGAGGATTAAATTAGTTAATCCATAGCAATCCAGTAAGAACAGTGCTTAGGACATGTAAACATTCAAAAACTATTAAGTTATTTAGAGGAAATCTGAGACCCATTGGGGCAGAGGTGGCAACATGATTTTTGGATCTTCCCAGATGCCATGTAAAAAAGAAATAGACAACTAGATAGCAAGATTAAAAAACTCATGAACAGCCCAAAAAGGTGACAAAGTATCCCCATTAACTCCAGAATACAAGGAGATGGGAACAGATTACCAATAGCCGCAAGACCTAGATGTTTTCGGCTTCCATGTAGGGGGAAGCACAGGGAAAGAGCAGACGTCTCTCAGACCTGAGAATAGGGGAGTCCCCACACCGTCAACAAATATTCGCTAAAAGGGCAGAATGCCCATTTGAGAAACTCAGAGAGACTGTGCCTAATCCAATAGGGGTGCAAACAGCCTGTGGATAAGGACTGGAGGGACCGGAACGGACCAGGCCCCGTGAGCTCTCAACATGGACTAGTCATGACTCCATTCATAACAGAAGAGGAACAATAAGATATGAATAAAAATTGAGGACCGAGACAATAGAGACGAAGGAAAGAGAAGGTCCAGATAAAAATGGGGGAGAAAAAAGAGCTAGAAAATCTCAACAACAACAACAAAATCTGCCAATTTTTTTTTAACACTACACAAGAACATGAAGAGAATCTGTGCAGTTATTAACTCTGTCTTGAAGCTTACTTCTTTTTAAACATTCAGGAAAACTAAATTTACATTAAAATGAGCAATAGTAAGTTTAATACTATATACACATTTAGAAGCAAAAAATTATACTATTTCAAAAAATCTTTTAAAACTTGAGAATATAATACAAGAGATAAATGAACAACGTAAGTCAGAATGGGAAAAATGTAGACATAAAGTGACAACTCAAAAAATGATTAGCAACAAAAGATAAATTTTTTCTTTTGAAAAATTTTTTGGATTTTTTAAATTGAAGTATAGTTGTGTATAATATTATATGTTACAAGTGTACAACATAGTGATTCACATTTTTAAAGGTTATACTCCATTTACAGTTATTAAAAAATGTTGGCTATATTCTCTGTGTTGTACAATATGTCCTTGTAGCTTATTTATTTTATACATAATAGTTTGTACCCTTAATCCTCTACCCCTATATTGCCACTCCCCACCTTTCCTCTCCTCGCTGGTAACCACTAGTTTGTTACCTCTATCTGTGAGTCTGTTTCTTTTGTGTTGTATTCACTAGTTTGTTTTATTTTTTAGATTCCACATATATGATATAATCCAGTATTTGTCCTTCTCTGTTTGACTATTTTACTTAGCATAATACCCTCCCTGTCCATCCATATTGTTGCAAAACGCAAATTTCATTCTTCTTTATGTCTGAGTAGTATTCCGCTGTGTGTGTGTATGCATATATATATACACACACACACACATCTTCTTTATTCATTCTCTGTTGATGGACAGTTGGGTGAAAAGCTAAAAGCTTTTCGACGAAAATTAAGAACAAGACAAGCATGCCCACTCTTGCCCCTTCTATTTAACATAGTATTGGAAGTCCTAGCCACAACAATCGGACATAAAAAATAAATAAAAGCTGTCCAAATTGGAATGGAGGAAGTAAAACTGTCACTATTTGCAGGTGACATGATACTATATATAGAAAACTCTAAAAAGTACTCCACAGACACAAAGAAACTATTAGAATCAACAAAATAATTCAGTAAAGTTGCAGGATACAAAGTTAATATACAGAAATCTGTTGCTTTTCTATACACTAATAATGAACTATCAGAAAGAGAAGTCAAGAAAACAATCCCATTTACAATTGCATCAAAAAGAATAAAGTACCTTGGAATACACTTAACCAAGAAGGTTAAGTATATGAAAACTATAAGACATTGATAAAGGAAATTCAAGACAGTGCAAATAAATGGAAAGATATCCCTTGTTCATGTATTGGAAGAATTAATATTGTTAATTTGTCTATACTACCAAAAGCAGTCTACATATTTAATACAATCCCTATCAAAATACCCTTGACATTTTTCACTGAATTATAACAAATAAAGCTAAAATTGACATGGGACCATAAAAGACCCTGAACAGCTAAGGCAATCTATAGAAAAAAGAACAAAGTTGGAGGTATCATGCTCCCTGACTTCAGACTACACTGAAAAGCTACAGCAATTAAAACAATATAGTACTGGCACAAAAACAGACACATATCAGATCAGCTTCTCTGAAATCCATTGTTCACAAAGCTGTACTACTCGAGCCTCAATTCTGTTTCCTGATGGTCACTAGCTTGAGCTTGAACCCAAACCAGCATTTCTCCTTAAGGATTCTACCTCTCTTCCTCCACTCTGACAACAATAGCAAACACCTCTCAAATTTTTCTAGATAAGTTTTCTAGGCTCCACACTATAATAACTCAGAATTAAACTCCCTGGGCTCTTTGGGGGCTGCTCACAGGATCTAAGTCTTTGAATCTTGTGAGACTTGGCCATGAATAATCTAACAGATCCTTTCACTCAGTAGTTGCCCAACTCACCACTGAGCTGCAGCGTCAAATCCAATGTGGTCACAGAGGTCCACCCGGCAGGCCCGGAGGAAGCTGACCAGCGCTTCATTTTCCAGCTGGATGATTTGGATCCTCATGCATCACATCCCTCCTGCCGGGCAACTTTCACAGCACCATGGAGTTCTGGTTATTTTTTTTAAAGCCTTTTGGATATCCTCAGGAGCTGCTGTGGAAGTTTCAGCTGCACAGGAGATGAGTCTGAAACGTCAAGAGATAAAAAAAATACAGGATGAATGACTAGAAAAATCCAGACTCCAGTTCTTGACCTGGTAATAGTGTAGCGGGAATCGTGAAAGTGTTAAGCGGGGGCAGTGATCCTAATATAAAAGGAAAGCTTTCTTCTTTATTTCCCATGGCCTTGAAGCTGCAGTTAAGGAACAACTTTGAAATGAATTGCTTTGGTTATATGATTGCATTCTTCTTATGTGCTTGGCCAAGACACCGGCTGGTCATTCAGAGTTCTAGTAGGTGCTGGAGAGGTCACAGAGGAAGGAAGGAAACTAACATTTATTACATACCCAACACTGTGCTAGACACTTCCCCTTTACAGATGGGGTCACTGGCGCTCAGACAAGTTACCTCATTGCCGTGCTTTATAGTGTCAGAGCCAGGTTGAAGTGCAAAGCCCGTATTCTTTCCATAACAGCATTGTCTACTCTTAAGGAATTTTAGAGGCTCATGCTTGACTAGCTCTGCCCAAGCACCCTAAGCCTCCATCTTAAATGTGAGCAAATAACCCCAGATCATCAAAACTTAGGGAAAAGCAACCACAACAAACCATGTGAAAGTGTTAATAAAACTCAGAGGAAAGGTGAAATTCAGAGGCAAATAAAACTTCCCTAAAATCTACCAGTATCCTCAGAAAAAGGAGATTCATGCAATGCATGAATAAATACCATAAAAAGAACTTTCAGAGAACTAACTAGAATTCTTAGAAATTAAATACAGTAGAATTAGAGGATCATGCAGGAGATCCCCAAATCTTTAAAATACGAGTTCTATAAAGGGAGAGCAAAGAAAATAGAGAAAACTAATTTTTAAAAATGTGTCAGAACTAAAGGTCAGGAGTTTCATAACGGGAGGTGTCCCTGGAGTGCCCAGCCCCAGGGCTGGAAACGGACCTTCCCTGAGGCACCTCAAGAACCCACACTCTCTGGCACAAAATGGAATGTGTTAGATCCGGATAAAGAAGACCGTCTGCAGTTAGCAACACCTACCACAGTGTGCCTATCGTTATTACAGGTGTTGCTGGGTCCTAAAAACAGGTATGAAATGTAATTTTACCCTCAGAGAAGTTTCTCTTGCAGAAGAGATGCTAGCAGAGGGCCGGGAGAAACAAGGAGAGACTGGTAATCATCAGGTGGGGAAGGGCAGTGCTAGCAACAAGTGTTTCATTTCAGTTGCAACACAACTCCAGCTCCAAGTAGAATGAGTGCAAAGGGAAGTTCCGGCCCGTGTAACTGGGAAGTCCACGGGGGGCGCTGCCATGAGCACAGTATGAGGCACGAACTCGGGTGCCATCAGGATGTCTCTCTTGCTGTGTCTCAACTCTGCCTTCTCTGTGTGATAGCTTCATTCCACAGGCAGAGTCTCTTGATATGGTGGAGAGATGGCTGAGGGCATCTATAAGCCTACATTCTCACAACATATGATTCAAGGTGGAGAGACCTTCTATGTCCTGGTGTCCTTAGAGCAAATCTAAGACTGTAACTGGCTCTGCTTCATTCCACTAAATTACTGTGCTGGGCGAGTGGCTAGTCTGATTAACCGTCATAGGTCAAGTGCATCTCGCTGTGATGAAGAGATGTCATTGACAGCCCCACTTGGACCACCTGGAGAGGGGAAGTCAACTTTGAAAGAAAAGAATGCTGCTGGGGAAACAGTATGTATCTGCTAGGGAGGAAGAGGTGAGGCTGCAGACAATATGTAAGATACAAATGTAAGTAATGACACTGTAAGAGAGATTTGTTTTTATTAACATTTCCCTGCAGCGCTGCTCGATATTTCAGTGGAGCACCCCAGTGGCTCTAACCTGTTCCCTCCTCTACAGTTTTTAGAAGTTGGGTTCTCTCCCATTTCTCTCTCCCTAACTGCGACTGCTCCAACCAGTAGACTGTGGATGAGAACAGAAAGGATAAAGAGTTGCCATTTGGGGAGTTGATGTTGCATAACTGAAAATAGTCTTTCTCAGGTTATCCTTCAAAAACGTTCCGTTGCTCAGAAAGGAATTAAGTACCCATTCTGTGCTCAGGATGGCCATAGGCACTGAGGATACCAATGAGAGCGAAGGAACAGTTTCTGTCTTTGAAGGTCTTAAACTTTAGTTGGGGGTTGCTATGGACTGAATGTTTGTGCTCCCCAAATTTGTATGCTGAAGCCCTAATCCCTAATGTGACTGTATCTGAAGGTGTGGCCTTTGGGAGTTAATTAGGTCATGAAGGTGAAGCCCTCGCGATCATTCACGAGTAAGAAGAGATACAAGAGAGATTCTCTCTGTCTCTGTCTCTCTCTGTCTCACTGAGCAGTTATATCTTCTGCATGTGAAGTTACAATAAACCAGGAGGAGGGCTCTCACCAGACATCGAATTTGCCAGCACCTTGGTCTTGGACTTCCTAGTCTCCAGAATTGTGAGAAATAAATGTTTGTTGTTTAAGTCACCCATTCTATGGTAATTTTTATTGCAACCCAAACTGACTAAGACAGGCATGAAAAACACGTACACAAAACTAGAAATCAATTTGTAGAAATTTATAGAACTGTGGCCAGTGTTCCATATCCTATAACTAAGTAAGGGCTCTTGTCCGTGGGAGGACTGAGAGACGTTATGCTTCATGGGGAGCTGGTGTGCCGAGCGTTGCCTGCTACCAGTGCCCAGCTCTGGGGCATTGGCTGAAGTTATGCAGTGTTTGACAATGCGCCTAGAATATTTCTCTTTTATTGCAGATACAGCATAGCATATCTGTAAAACTACAATTCATCTGTGTATTTTATTCCTTTCAGTAAAATCTGTCCCCCTTCTGAATTTCTATGTTGAAAGCCTGTCAAAAGGGGAAGAGACCATCTCTGCCCTAGTCTTCTTGTATCAAATCTCATGCATGGAGGTTATGCAGATGGAGACTGCAGATGGAGACTCTGCAGCCTGAATGCCTAGTTCTAATCCCAGCTGTATCACTCAGTTGCTATGTCAGTCTGAGCAAGACAGTAATTTCCTCGTGCCTCACCTGTGAAATATGGATAATAGTATCTACCCTTAGGGCTGTTATGAATATTAATTAATGTAAATAAAAGGCCTTAGAATACACGTGGCTAGTAGCTGACACTGTATATTAGCTAGTATTATGATTTTCCCAATTCCAACAGCACAATGATTCTCTCAGTCTTTTTGAATGACTATATATATATATATATATATATATATTTTTTATTGAGTTCTGTCATGCCCTCCTTCACAATATCTCTGTCTTGCATTTAATAAACTTTTATTTACCATATAACATGTTCTAGCCAAACTGTGGAGATTAAAAAACAGAACCCTCTTATGAGACACTTCCTCTCCATTCCTATGACTACAGCTATGAAATTTGGACTGCCATAGTCATATCAGCTTCTCTAAAATCCATTGTTTACAAAGCCATCCTACTCAAGTCTATTATGTTTCCTGATGATCACTAGCTTGAACTTGAACCCAAACCAGCATTTCTCCCTGAGGATTCTACCCCTCTTCCACCACTCTGACAACAATGCTGGTCCGATGCCGTCTCCAGCCATCAGTAAGCATACCATGCTTCTTTCTTTCTTTTTTTCCCTTTCTCTTCAATTAGATTGTAAAATTCCTTAAGAGTAGACAATGCTGTTATGGAAAGAATATGGGCTTTGCACTTCAACCTGGCTCTGACACTGTAAAGCACGGCAGTGAGGTAACTTGTCTGAGCGCCAGTGACCCCATCTGTAAAGGGGAAGTGTCTAGCACAGTGTTGGGCATGTAATAAGTGTTAGTTTCCTGCCTTCCTCTGTGCCCTCTCCAGCACCTACTAGAACTCTGAATGACCAGCCGGTGTCTTGGCCAAGCACATAAGAAGAATGCAATCATATAACCAAAGCAACTCATTTCAAAGCGGTTCCTTAACTGCAGCTTCAAGGCCATGGGAAATAAAGAAGAAAGCTTTCCTTTTATATTAGGATCACTGCCCCAGCTTAACACTTTCACGATTCCCGCTACACTATTACCAGGTCAAGAACTGGAGTCTGGGGCTTCCCTGGTGGCGCAGTGGTTGAGAGTCCGCCTGCCGATGCAGGGGACACGGGTTCGTGCCCCGGTCCGGGAAGATCCCACATGCCGCGGAGCGGCTGGGCCCGTGAGCCATGGCCGCTGAGCCTGCGCATCCGGAGCCTGTGCTCCGCAACGGGAGAGGCCACAACAGTGAGAGGCCCGCGTACCACAAAAAA
>RJWK010073494.1:0-10239 GCA_004363435.1 Platanista minor | reverse complement strand
CCCAGAGGTCTCTTAGGCTGTCTTCATTTCTTTCATTCTTTTTTCTTTATTCTGTTCCACAGCATTGATTTCCACCATTTTGTCTTCCTGGTCACTTATCCGTACTTCTGCCTCAGTTATTCTGCTATTGATTCCTTGTAGTGTATTTTTCATTTCAGTTATTGTATTGTTCATCTCTGTTTGTTTGCTCTTTAATTCTTCTAGGTGTTTGTTCTTTAATTCTTCTATGTCTTTGTTAAACGTTTCTTGCATCTTCTCGATCTTTGCCTCTGTTCTTTTTCTGAAGTCCTGGATCATCATCACTGTCATTATTCTGAGTTCTTTTTCTGGAAGGATGCGTATCTCCACTTAATTTAGTTGTTTTTTCTGGGGTTTTATCTTGTTCCTTCATCTGGTACATATTCCTCTGCCTTTTCATTTTTTCTGTCTTTCTGTGAATGTGGTTTTTGTTCCACAGGCTGCAAGATTGTAGTTCTTCTTGCTTCTGCTCCTTTTGAGTTCAACCCCAATAAGTGTCCTCCTGCCTGGTGTCCTTTGAGCTCAGTTCTGAAGCAAAGGAAAGCTTTATTCTTGGAGCAGAGAATGGAGAGGTGTAAGCTCCCACTCTGGCGACCCCCCTCTCCTGACTGGGACATTATCTCTTTTAAACTCTTTTATTGTACATGAATGAGTGCCTCGTGGTTTCCTGAGGGATGCCCAGGGCGGGAAGTAGTGACTGAAGTGAAGGACTGTCTGGTTACACTATTTGAAGCTGGTTTAAGCCTACATAGAACTGGTCAGTGCAACCATGGATGGAAAATAGTGGGGCCAAGAGGCTTTAATTACTACATAGCAGATGCCCAAAGGTCGTTTCAAACTCGAGCCCATTTAAGAAGCACATGGTTCATTCAATTCCTTATTCTCCAATCATCACCTCACAGTCTTATTCAACCCAATGGATTAAGCATGATGTATCTTTCAGGTTAATTTCCTAATACTCACATTCCCCACCACACCTCCATTTGGTGATTCTGAGCTGGTCTTTCTGCTATGGCTCTCTCAGGAGATGAAAATGCAGTTCTTTCTTCTCTGATCATAGTGGCTAGTGAAGCTGAATCCAACCTCTGTACCCTGACACTGAATTAAATCTCAGAGACAGAGTTTAGGGTGAAGTAGAACAGAATAGCTCTATTGCTTTGCCAGGCAAAGGGGAACACAGTGGGCTACTGTCCTCAAAACTGTGTGTCCCAAAGTGGAGGGGATAGTGAGGAGTTTTATAGTAATGGTTCAAAGAGGAGGGTATGATCAGCTCGTGGACATACTCCTGATTGGTTAGTTGGTGAGGTAATTTGGAGTCAGCCTCAACAACCATCTGGTTTCAACTGGTTTGGGGTCTACATGCTTTTGGGCTGCATACCATTAACTTCTCCTACCTGGTGGGGCTTTCAGTATCTGCAACACAGCTCATAGATACTTTTTTGTTTATCCCTTGAAGAGGAAACAGGACCGTGACCCAAGTCTGCACTATTGTTTCATGACTGTTCCTCCCTTGTCTCCACATCCCCAACCCCTTCCCTAATTAGGAACTGTTTGAACCTGCACTTGGATCTCAGGGAATGTCATTGAGGCTGAATAAAGCCTATTTTCTTTGATCATGAAATGGGGGACAAAGAAAGGTTTTTGCGCCCAGGATCCCCACAAGGTCCTGCTTGGTATCGCTAGTGGCAGGAATGGTTCATAATCTGGACCCACTATTTGTGAGCACCTGTGACAGAACCAGAATCCAGGCTTGTGATTTCTTAAAGGCTCTTACAAAGGTGCAGGTGAGTCTCTTGTTGTCTCCCTCTTTTCCCAACTTCTTTCCTGGGGTTCCTGCTGAGTTTTGTGGGTGGCTAGTTAGTTATCAGAAAACGATTCAGAGGAGTGCAGAGGAGCTTGCTGAAGTCTTATCAAAACAGGTGTTGGGGTGGAGAACTTCAAGGTGGCAGAAGAGTAAGACGCGGAGATCAACTTCCTCCCCACAGATACACCAGAAATACATCTACATGTGGAACAACTCCTACAGAACACCTACTGAACGCTGACAGAAGACCTCAGAATTCCCAAAAGGCAAGAAACTCCCCACGTACCTGGGTAAGGCAAAAGAAAAGAGAAAAAACAGAGACAAAAGAATAGGGACGGGACCTGCACCACTGGGAGGGAGCTGTGAAGAAGGAAAAGTTTCCACACACTAGGAAGCCCCTCCACTGGCAGATATGGGGGGTGGCAGGGGGGAAGCTTTGGAGCCACGGAGGAGAGTGCAGCAACAGGGGTGTGGAGGGCAAAGCAGAGAGATTCCCGTGCAGAGGATCGGTGCCAACCAGCACTCACCAGCCTGAGAGGCTTGTCTGCTTACCTGCTGGCTGGGACAGGTGGGGCTGGGAGCTGAGGCTTGGGCTTCAGAGGTCAGATCCCAGGGAGAGGACTGGGGCTGGCTGCCTGAACACAGCCTAAAGGGGGCTAGTGCACCACCGCTAGCCGGGAAGGAATCCGGGAAAAAGTCTGTACCTGACTAAGAGGCAAGAGACCATTGTTTCAGGGTGCACGAGGAGAGGGGATTCAGAGCACCACCTAAACAAGCTCCAGAGATGGGCGTGGGCCACGGCTATCAGCACGGACACCAGAGAGAGGCATGAAATGCTAACACTGCCGCTGCAGACACCAAGAAGCCTGTGGACAAGCACAGGGCACTCTCCACACCTCCCCTCCTGGGAGCCTGTGCAATGCACCACTGCCAGCGTCTCATGATCCAGGGACAACTTCCCCGGGAAAACACATGGTGCACCTCATGCTGTTGCAACGTCACGCCAGCCTCTGCTGCTGCAGGCTTGCCCCGCATTCTGTACCTCATACTCCCCTCCGGCCTGAGTGAGCCAAAGTCCCCAAATCAGTTGCTACTTTAACCCTGTCCTGTCTGAGTGAAGAACACACACCCTCAGGCGACATACATGCAGACACGGGACCAAATCCAAAGCTGCACACCAGGAGCTGTGCGAACAAAGAAGAGAAAGGGAAATCACTCCCAGCAGTCTCAGGAGCAGTGGATTAAATCTCCACAATCAACTTGATATACCCTGCATCTGTGGAGTACCTGAATAGACAACAAATCATCCCAAAATTGAGGCAGTGGACTTTGAGAGCAATGATATATATATTTTTTCCCTTTTTCTCTTTTTGTAAATGTGTATGTGTATGCTTCTTTGTGTGATTGTATCTGTATAGCTTTGCTTTTGCCATTTGTCCTAGGGTGTTGTCTGTCGTTTTTGTTTTTGTTCTTTAGTATAGTTTTTAGAGCTTGTTATCATTGGTGGATTTATTTTTTGTTTTGGTTGCTCTCTTCTTTCCTTCCTTCATTTTATTACGTTTTAATTTTTTTTAATAATTAGTTTTTATTTTTTAGTTTAATAACTTATTTTATTTTTTTCTTTCTTTCATTCTCCCTTTTCTTCTGAGCCACGTGGCTTACAGGGTCTTGGTGCTAAACCAGGTGTCAGGCCTGTGCCTCAGAGGAGGGAGAGCTGAGTTCAGGACACTGGTCCACCAGAGACCTCCCAGCTCCATGTAATATCAAATGGTGAAGTTATGCCGAACATCTCCATCTCAATGCTAAGACCCAGCTCCACTCAACAACCAGCAAACTACAGTGCTGGACACGGTATGCCAAACCAGCAGCAAGAGAGGAACATAACCCCAACCATTAGCAGAGAGGTTCCCTAAAATCAAAATAAGGTCACAGACAGCCCAAAACACACTACTGGACGTGGTCCTGCCCACCAGAAAGACAAGATCCAGTGTCATCCACCAAAACACGGATACTAGTTCCCACCACCAGGAAGCCTAAACAACCCACTGGAACAACCTTAGCCACTGGGGTCAGATACCAAATACAACAGAAACTACGAACCTGCAGCCTGTGAAAAGGAGACCCCAAAAACAGTAAGTTAAGCAAAATGAGAAGACAGAGAAACACAGCAGAAGAAGGAACAATGTAAAAAGCCACCAGACCAAACAAATGAAGATGAAATAGGCAGTCTTCCTGAAAAAGAATTCAGAGTAATGATAGTAAAGATGATCCAAAATCTTGGAAATAGAATGGGGAAAATAAAGGAAACGTTTAACAAGGACCTAGAAGAACTGAAGAGCAAACGATGATGAACAACACAATAAATGAAATTAAAATTCTCTAGAAGGAATGAATAGCAGAGTAACTGAGGCAGAAGAATTGACAAGTGACCTGGAAGATAAAATAGCAGAAATAACTACTGCAGAGCAGAATAAAGAAAAAAGAATGACAAGAATTGAGGACAGTCTCAGAGACGCCTGGGGCAACATTAAACACACCACATTTGAGTTATAGGGGTCCCAGAAGAAGAATAGAAAAAGAAAGGGACTGAGAAAATATTTGAAGAGATTACAGTTGAAAACTTCCCTAATATGGGAAAGGAAATAGTCTATCAAGTCCAGCAAGATCAGAGAGTCCCATACAGGATAAATCCAGGGGCAAACATGCCAAGACAAATATTAATTAAACTATCAAAAACTAAATACAAAGAAAAAATATTAAAAGCAGCAAGGGAAAAAAAACAAATAACATACAACGGAATCTCCTTAAGGTTTACAACTGATCTTTCAGCAGAAACTCTGCAAGCCAGAAGGGAGTATAGGACATATTTAAAGTAATGAAAGGCAAAATCCTAAAACCTAGATTACCCAGAAAAATCTCATTCAAATTCGATGGAGAAATTAAAACCTTTACAGACAAGGAAAAGCTAAGAGAATTCAGCACCTCCAAACCAGCTTTATAACAAATGCTAAAGGAACTTCTCTAAGCATGAAAAACAAGAGAAGAAAAAGGCCTACAATAACAAACCCAAAACAATTAAGAAAATGGTAATAGGAACATACATATCAATAATTACCTTAAATGTAAATGGATTAAATGCTCCAACCAAAAAACATAGACTGGCTGAATGGATACAAAAACAAGACCCGTATATATGCTGTCTACAAGAGACCCACTTCAGACCTAGGGACACATACAGACTGAAAGTGAGGGGATGGAAAATGATATTCCATGCAAATGGAAATCAAAAGAAAGCTAGAGTAACAATACTCATATCAGACAAAATAGACTAAAACAAAGACTGTTGCAAGAAACAAGGAAGAACACTGCATGATGATCAAGGGATCAATCCAAGAAGAAGATATAACAATTGTAAATATTTATGTACCCAACATAGGAGCACCTCAATACATAAGGCAAATGCTAACAGCCATAAACTGGGAAATCAGCAATAGCACAATCATAGTAGGGCACGTTAACACCCCACTTTCACCAGTGGACAGATAATCCAAAATGAAAATAAATAAGGAAACACAAGCTTTAAATGATACATTAAACAAGATGGACTTAATTTATATTTATAGGACATTTCATCCAAACACAACACAATACACTTTTTTCTCAAGTGCTCCTGGCACCTTCTCCAGGATAGTTCATATCTTGGGTCACAAAACAAGCCTTGGCAAATTTAAGAAAATTGAAATCGTATCAAGTATCTCTCCTGACCACAACGCTATGAGACTACACATCAATTACAGGAAAAAATCTGTAAAAAATACAAACACATGGAGGCTAAACAATACACTACTTAATGACCAAGAGATCACTGAAAAAATCAAAGAGGAAATAAAAAAATACGTAGACACAAATGATAATGAAAACACGATGGCTCAAACCTATGGGAAGCAGCAGAAGCAGTTCTAAGAGGGAAGTTTATAGCAATAGAATCTAACCTCAAGAAACAAGACATATCTCAAATTAACCACCTAACCTTACACCTAAAGCAATTAGAGAAAGAAGAACAAAAAAACCCCCAAAGTTAGCAGAAGGAAAGAAATCATAAAAATCAGGCCAAAAATAAAGAAAAAGAAATGAAGGAAACAGTAGCAAAGATCAATAAAACTAAAAGCTGATTCTTAGAGAAGATAAACAAAATTGATAAACCATTATCCACACTCATCAAGATAAAAAGGGAAAAGACTTAATAGAATTAGAAATGAAAAAGGAGAGGTAACAACAGACACTGTAGAAATACAAAGGATCATGAGAAATTAGTACAAGCAGCTATATGCCAACAAAATGGACAACCTGGAAGAAACAAACAAATTCTTCGAAATGCACAACCTTCTAAGACTGAACCAGGAAGAAATAGAAAATATAAACAGATCATTCAGAGGAATTGAAGTTGAGACTGTGATTAAAAATCTTCCAACAAAAAAAAAGCCCAGGACCAGATGGCTTCACAGGCTAATTCTATCAAACGTTTAGAGAACACAACACCTATCCTTCTCAAACTCTTCCAAAGTATAGCAGAGGGAGGAACCCTCCCCAACTAATTCTGCAAGGTCACCATCACCCTGATACCAAAACCAGACAAAGATACCACAAAGAAAGAAAACTACAGGCCAATATCACTGATAAAAATTGGGCTTCCCTAGTGGTGCAGTGATTGAGAGTCCGCCTGCCAATGCAGGGGACACGGGTCCGTGCCTCGGTCCGGGAGGATCCCACATGCCGTGGAGCAGCTGGGCCTATGAGCCATGGCCACTGAGCCTGCATGTCCGGAGTCTGTGCTCCACAACGGGAGAGGCCACAACAGTGAGAGGCCCGCGTACGGGAAAAAAAAAAAAAGAAAAATCCTCAACAAAATACTAAGAAACAGAATCCAACAGCACTTTAAAAGGATCATACCCCATGATTATTTGGGATTTATCCCAGGAATACAAGGATTCTACAATATACACAAATCAATCAATGAGAGACACTATATTAAGAAATCAAAGGATAAAAACCATATGATCATCTCAATAGATGCACAAAAAGCTTTTGACATAATTCAACACCGATTGTTCTTAAAAAATGCTCCACAAAGTAGGCATAGAGGGAACTTACCTGAACATAATATGACAAACCCACAGCGAACATTGTTCTCAATGGTGAAAAACTGAAACCATTTCCACTAAAATCAGGAACAAGAGAAGGTTGCCCACTCTCACCCCTATTGTTCAACATAGTTTTGGAAGTTTTAGCCACAGCAATAAGAGAACAAAAAGAAATAAAAGGAATGCAAATTGGAAAAGAAGAAGTAAAGCTGTCACTCTTTGCAGATGACATGATGCTACACATAGAGAATCCTAAAGATGCTACCAGGAAACTACAAGAGGTAATCAATGAATTTGGTAAAGTAGCAGGATACAAAATTAATGCACAGAAATCTCTTGCATTCCTATACACTAATGATGAAAAATCTGAAATAGAAATTAAGGAAACACTCCCATTTACCATTGCAACAAAAAGAATAAAATATCTAGGAATAAACCTACCTAAGGAGACAAAAGACCTGTATGCAGAAAATTATAAGAAACTGATGAAAGAATTAAAGATGATACAAACAGATGGAGAGATATGTCATGTTCTTGGATTGGAAGAATCAACATTCCGAAAATGGCTATATTAAGCAAAGCAATCTACAGATTCAATGCAATCCCTAATGACATTTTTCACAATTTGTATGGAAACACAGAAGAGCCTGAAGAGCCAAAGCAATCTGGGGAAAGAAAAACGGAGCTGGAGGAATCAGGCTCCTAGAGTTCAGACTACACTACAAAGCTACAGTAATCAAGACAGTACGGTACTGGCACAAAAACATAAATATAAATCAATGGAATAGGACAGAAAGCCCAGAGTTAAACCCATTCTCCTATGGTCACCTTATTTTTGATAAAGGAGGTAAGAATATAGAATGGAGAAAAGACAGCCACTTCAATAAGTGGTTCTGGGAAAACTGGACAGCTACATGTAAAAGAATGAAATTAGCACACTCCCTAACACCATACACAAAAATAAACTCAAAATGGATTAAAAACCTAAATGTAAGGCCAGACACTATAAAACTCTTTGAAGAAAACATAGGCAGACACTACATGACAGAAATCACAGCTAGATCCTTTTTGATCCACCTCCTAGAGAAATGGAAAAAACAAAAACAAAAATAAAAAATTGTACCTCTTGAAACTTAAATGCTTTTGCACAGCAAAGGAAACCATAAACAAGACCAAAAGACAACCCTCAGAATGGGAGAAAATATTTGCAAATGAAGCAACTGACAAAGGATTAATCTCTAAAATTTACAAGCAGCTTATATAGCTCAATATCAACAAAACAAACAACCCAATCCAAAAATGGGCAGAAGCCCTAAACAGACGTTTCTCCAAAGAAGATATACAGGTTGCCAACAAACACATGAGAGAATGTTCAACATCATTAATCATTAGAGAAATGCAAATCAAAACTACAATGAAATATCTCCTCACACCAGTCAGAATGGCCATCATCAAAAAATCTACAAACAGTAAAGCTGGAGAGGGTGTGGAGAAAAGGGAATCCTCTTGCACTGTTGGTGGGAATGTAAACTGATACCCCCACTATGGAGAACAGTATGGAGGTTCCTTAAAAAACTACAAATAGAACTACCATATGACCCAGCAATCCCACTACTTGTCATATTCCCTGAGAAAACCATAATTCAAAAAGAGTCATGTACCACAATGTTGATTGCAGCTCTATTTACAGTAGCTGGTAAGCAACCTAAGTGTCCATCAACCGATGAATGGATAAAGAAATTGTGGCACATATATACAATGGAATATTGCTGATCCATAAAACAACAACAACAACAAAAAAAACTGAGTTATCTGTAGTGAGGTGGATGGATCTAGAGTCTGTTGTACAGAGTGAAGTAAGTCAGAAATAGAAAAACAAATACCATATGCTAACACATATATGTGGAGTCAAAACAAATGGTTATGAAGAAACTAGGGGCAGGAGAGGAATAAAGATGCAGACATAGAGAATGGACTTGAGGACATGGGGAGAGGAAACGGTAAGCTGGGACAAAGTGAGGGTGTGGCATGGACTTATTTATACTACCAAATGTAAAATAGCTAGTGGGAAGCTGCCATAAAGCCCAGGGAGATCAGCTCAGTGCTTTTTGACCACGTAAAGGGGTGGGATAGGGAGTGTGGGAGGGAGACGCAAGAGTGAGGAGATATGTGGATATATGTATATGTATAGCTGATTCACTATGTTATAAAGCAGAAACTAACACACCATTGTAAAGCAATCATACTGCAATAAAATGTTAAAAAAAAAACCCAAACAGGTATGGGTTCTACAATATGGAGGGAAATTGTGAGGATGCAAAATGCAATGTATTTTGACACTGCAGTTTATTGAATAAAGTCTTGTTTCCCTCCCTACCCAGATACATGATAAACGAGATAACCTCTTCTTTCTGGTCCCACTGTGGATAACGTGATAACCATTTCCTGACAGCAAGCAACATGCTATTTCTTTTGGTGTGTGTTTTGTCAAAATATGTTTCCCTAGGAGATTCTCATGAGCCTCAGATTTTTATTTCGAGGGTATTTTTGCTGATATCCCTAATTCTATCTGAAATGTTTGAACTCACTAGAGGGCCTTAGGACCATGTGAGAGGGAAACTGGATGCTTTATGGATCTTGGAAGGCCTCAGTTGGGCTTTTGGTGCTGAGATCCAATAACATCTCCTGTTTTCCACTCAACAACTACCATTACAGCCTCACATTCAGGATGGGGTTTGACTCATTTGTCTGGGGATGCTCTGGGCTTAGTGATAAATATTTAGGATAGCAGTGGACTCTTGTTCCAGTTGCTCTCCAGTGCTTTTGGGATAACGTCCAGATGTTTTTCTGTATATAAGTTCTTTCATTTCTCACCTTTATTTACTTGTGTAGCCTTAAATCTCAGTAATACTCACCTTCTACTCTGACCTTAGCTGGACCACTTGGATTTTCTCAAACTCCCTCTATTCTTTCGTACTTCTGAACATTTTCTTCTCTTCACCAGGGTAATTCATCCTCATCTCCCAAGTGATGATACTGATTTCTGATATGATTTCTCCTTTTGTGCCTCGCTTTTCTTTTTTTTTTTTTTTCGGTACGCGGGCCTCTCACTGTTGTGGCCTCTCCCGTTGCGGAGCACAGGCTCTGGATGCGCAGGCTCAGCGGCCATGGCTCACGGGCCCAGCCGCTCCGCGGCATGTGGGATCTTCCCGGACCGGGGCACGAACCCGTGTCCCCTGCATCGGCAGGTGGACTCGCAACCACTGCGCCACCAGG
>RJWK010073493.1:0-10239 GCA_004363435.1 Platanista minor | reverse complement strand
GAAATAGAATTAACAAGGACCTAGAAGAACTAAAGATGAAACAAGCAACAATGAACAACACAATAAATGAAATTAAAAATACTCTAGATGGGATCAATAGCAGAATAACTGAGGCAGAAGAACGGATAAGTGACCTGGAAGATAAAATAGTGGAAATAACTACTGCAGAGCAGAATAAAGAAAAAAGAATGAAAAGAACAGAGGACCGTCTCAGAGACTTCTGGGACAACATCAAATGCACCAACATTCGAATTATAGGGGATCAAGAAGAAGAAGAGAAAAAGAAAGGGACTGAGAAAATATTTGAAGAGAATATAGTTGAAAACTTCCCTAATATGGGAAAGGAAATAGTTATTCAAGTCCAGGAAGCACAAGGAGTCCCATACAGGAAAAATCCAAAGAGAAACACGCCAAGACACATATTAATCAAACTATCAAAAATTAAATACAAAGTAAACATATTAAAAGCAGCAAGGGAGAAACAACAAATAACACACAAGGGAATCTCCATAAGGTTAACATCTGACCTTTCAGCAGAAACTCTTCAAGCCAGAAGGGACTGGCAAGACATACGTAAAGTGATGAAGGAGAAAAAACTGCAACCAAGATTAATTTACCCAACAAGGATCTCATTCCGATTGGATGGAGAAATTTAAAAAGTTTACAGACAAGAAAAAGCTGAGAGTTCAGCACCACCAAACCAGCTTTAAAACAAATCTAAAGGAAATTCTTTAGGCAAGAAACACAAGAGAAGGAAGTGACCTACAATAACAAGCCCAGGGCTTCCCTGGTGGCGCAGTGGTTGAGAGTCTGCCTGCTGATGCAGGGGACGCGGGTTCGTGCCCCGGTCCAGGAAGATCCCACATGCCACGGAGCTGCTGGGCCCCTGAGCCAAGGCCGCTGAGCCTGCGCGTCCGGAGCCTGTGCTCCACAACAGGAGAGGCCACAACAGTGAGAGGCCTGCGTAACGCAAAAAACAAAACAAAAGAACAACAACAAAAAAGCCCAAAACAATTAAAAAAAATGGGAATAGGAACATACATATCGATAATAACCTTAAATGTAAACGGATTAAATGCTCCCACCAAAAGACACAGACTGGCTGAATGGATACAAAAACAAGACCCATATATATGCTTTCTATAAAAGACCCACTTCAGACCTAGAGACACATACAGACTGAAAGTAAGGGGATGGAAAAAGATATTCCATTCAAATGGAAACCAAAAGAAAGCTGGAGTAGCAATTCTCATATCAGACAAAATAGACTTTAAAATAAAGACTATTAGAAGAGACAAAGAAGGACACTATGTAATGATCAAGGGGTCGATACAAGATGATATAACAATTGTAAATATTTATGCACCTAACACCGGAGCAGCTCAATACATAAGACAAATACTAACAGCCATAAAAGGGGAAATCGACAGTAACACATTCGTAGTAGGAGACTTTAACACCCCACTTTCTCCAACGAACAGATCATCCAGAATGTAAATAAATAAGGAAACACAAGCTTTAAATGATACATTAAACAAGATGGACTTAATTGATATGTATAGACATTCCATCCAAAAACAGCAGAATACACATTTTTCTCAACTGCTTATGGAACACTCTCCAGGACAGATCATACCTTGGGTCACAAATCAAGCCTTGGTAAATTTAGGAAAATTGAGATTGTATCAAGTATGTTTTCTGACCACAACGTTATGAGACTAGATATCAATTACAGGAAAAGACTTGTAAAAAATACAAACACATGGAAGGTAAACAATACACTACTTAATAACGAAGTGATCACAGAAGAAATCAAAAAATACCTAGAAACAAATGACAATGAAGGCACGACGACCCAAAACCGATGGGATGTAGCAAAAGCAGTTCGAATAGGGAAGTTTATAGAAATTCAATCCTACCGTAAGAAACAGGAAACATCTCGAATAAACAACCTAAGCTTACACATAAGGAAATTAGAGACAGAAGAACAAAATTCCCCAAAGTTAGCAGAAGGAAAGAAATCATAAAGATCAGATCAGAAATAAATGAAAAAGAAATGAAGGAAACGATAGCAAAGATCAATAAAACTAAAAGCTGGTTCTTTGAGAAAATAAACAAAATTGATAAACCATTAGCCAGACTCAACAAGACAAAAAGGGAGAAGACTCAAATCAACAGAATAAGAAATGAAAAAGGAGAGGTAACAACTGACACTGCAGAATTACAGAAGATCATGAGAGATTAATACAAGGAAGTTTATGCTAATAAAATGCACAAACTTGAAGAAATAGACACATTCTTAGAAAAGCACAACCTGCCAAGACTGAATCAGGAAGATATAGAAAATATGAGCAGACCAATCACAAGCACTGAAATTTAAACTGTGATTAAAAATCTTCCAACAAACAAAAGCCCAGGACCAGATGGCTTCACAGGCGAATTCTATCAAACATTTAGAGAAGAGTTAACACCTATCCTTCTCAAACTCTTCCAAAATATAGCAGATGGAGGAACACTTCTAAATTCATTCTACGAGGCCACCATCACCCTGATACCAAAAGCAGGCAAGGATATCACAAACAAAGAAAACGACAGGCCAATATCCGTGATGAACATAGATGCAAAAATCCGCAACAAAATCCTAGCAGACAGAATCCAACAGCACATTAAAAGGATCATACACCATGATCAAGTGGGGTTTATTTCAGGAATGCAAGGATTCTTCAATATACGCAAATCCAACAACGTGACACACCATATTAACAAACTGAAGAAGGAAAACCATATGATCATCTCAATAGATGCAGAGAAAGCTTTCGACAAACTTCAATACCCATTTATGATGAAAACCCCGCAGAAAGTAGGCAGAGAGGGAACTTTCCTCAACATAATAAAGGCCATATATGACAAACCCACAGCCAACATCGTCCTCAGTGGTGAAAAACTGAAAGCATTTCCACTAGAATCAGGAACAAGACAAGGCTGCCCACTCTTACCACTGTTATTCAACATAGTTTTGGAAATTTTAGTCACAGCAATCAGAGAAGAAAAGGAAATAAAAGGAATCCAAATCGGAAAATAAGAAGTAAATCTGTCACTGTTTGCAGATGACATGATACTATACATAGAGAATCCTAAAGATGCTACCAAAAAACTACTAGATCTAATCAATGAATTTGGTAAAGTAACAGGATACAAAATTAATGCATAGAAACCTCTGGCATTCCTTTACACTAATGATGAAAAATCTGAAAGTGAAATCAAGAAAACACTTCCATTTACTATTGCAAGAAAAAGAATAAAATATCTAGGAATAAACCTCCTTAAGGAGACAAAAGACCTGTATACAGAAAATTATAAGACACTGATGAAAGAAATTAAAGATTATACTAATAGATGGAGAGATATACCATGTTCTTGGACTGGAAGAATCAATACTGTGAAAATGATTCTACTACCCAAAGCAGTCTACAGATTCAATGCAATCCCTATCAAACTACCACTGGCATTTTTCACAGAACAAGAACAAAACATTTCAGAATTTGTATGGAAACACAAAAGACCCCGAATAACCAAAGCAATCTTGAGAACGAAAAACGGAGCTAGAGGAATCAGGCTCCCTGTCTTCAGACTGTACTATAAAACTACAGTAATCAAGACAGTATGATACTGCCACAAAAACAGAAATATAGATCAATGGAACAGGATAGAAAGACCAGAGATATACCCACACATATATGGTCACCTTATCTTTGATAAAGGAGATAGGAATGTACAGTGGAGAAAGGACAGCCTCTTAAATAAGTGGTGCTGGTAAAACTGGACAGGTACATGTAAAAATATGAGACTAGAACACTCCCTAACACCATACACAAAAATAAGCTCAACATGGATTAAAGATCTAAATGTAAGGCCAGAAACTCTCAAACTCTTAGAGGAAACATAGGCAGAATACTTTATGACATAAATCACAGCAAGATTCTTTTTGACCCTCCTCCTAGAGAAATAGAAATAAAAACAAAAATAAATAAATGGGACCTAATGAAACTTCAAAGCTTTTTCACAGCAAAGGAAACCATAAACAAGACCAAAAGAGAACACTCAGAATGGGAGAAAATATTTGCAAATGAAGCAACTGTCTACGGATTAATTTCCAAAATTTACAAGCAGCTCATGCAGCCCAATAACAAAAAAACAAACAACCCAATCCAAAAATGGGCAGAAGACCTAAATAGACATTTCTTCAAATAAGATATACAGACTGCCAACAAACAGATGAAAGAATGCTCAACATCATTAATCATTAGAGAAATGCAAATCAAAACTAAAATGAGATATCATCTCACACCGGTCAGAATGGCCATCACCTAAAAATCCAGAAACAAGAAATTCTGGAGAGGGTGTGGAGACAAGGGAACACTCTTGCACTGCTGATTGGAATGTGAATTGGTACAGCCATTTTGGAGAGCAGTATGGGGGTTCCTTAAAAAATCTACAAATAGACCTATCATATGACCCAGCAATCCCACTACTGGGCATACACTCTGAGAAAACCATAATTCAAAAAGAATTAGGTACTAAAATGTTCATTGCAGCTCTACTTACAGTAGCTATGAGATGGAAACAACCTAAGTGTCCATTATCGGATGAATGGATAAAGAAGATGTGGCACATATATACAATGGAATATTACTCAGCCATAAAAAGAAACGAAATGGATTTAATTGTAGTGAGGTGGATAGAACTAAAGCCTGTCATATAAAGTGAAGTAAGTCAGAAACAGAAAGACCAATACCGTATGCTAACACATATATATGAAATATAAAAGAAAAAGAAATGTTGTGAAGAACCTAGGGGCAAGACAGGAATAAAGACACAGACCTACTAGAGAATGGACTTGAGGATATGGGGAGTTGGAAGGTTAAGCTGTGACAAAGTGAGAGAACGGCATGGACATATATACACTACCAAACATAAAATAGATAACTAGTGGGAAGTAGCCACATAGCCTAGGGTGATCAGCTCAGTGCTTTGTGACCACCTGGATGGGTGGGATGAGGGGGGAGGGAGGGAGACGCAAGCGGGAGGAGATATGGGCATACATGTATATGTATAAGTGATTCACTTTGTTATAAAGCAGAAACTGACACACCATTGTAAAGCAATTATACTCCAATAAAGATGAAAAATTAAAAAAAAAAATAAAGACACCCTCTTTTTTTATCCTGGGGGACTTGTGACTGCCATTCCCTTTAGGTTCTCAGAGCTGGATGCTTTCAGAGCCAGTCACTTCGGTAGCAGCTCTGAAGAGCTCTAGATGTGTGTTCCAAACCCTTTGCTCTTCCGGAATTTGTAGTTTTTAGTTTCCTCTTGATTGGAAGGTGTCGTGCCAGCGGTGTGTTTATGATGTGATTGTGTCTCAGGTTTTCCTACCTGTATAAATATGAGTATTTTCTCATTTTCCTGATTCATCACTCAACTAATTTCACTCAGTCTGAGTTGATTCATGTGTAGCTATTTATTAAGTGCATTCCTGGAATGAAGGAAAGTCAGGAGCCTTCTATTCTGCCATCTTACCTGCTTCCTTGTTTATATGGATTAGCAGACATGGAGGAGGTGTCCTTGGACACTGGGTTAATGTAATTCATTTTCATCTCAAATTGGACTTCTCCTAGAGAGTGAGAAAAATCATTATAATTAATAGTAAAATGATCTGTAGTTGTAAGGATATACATTGTTGACAGGGTTTAAATTTATCATATTTCCAGAGATTAGTAAGACTTGTAATTTTATCTGTACAATCTCTTAAGATTTGTTGGTATTGGATCTGGATTACAGCATTTTTAATCTAATTGCATTAATCATGAACATCCTGGTTGTAATATTTGGTACATACTATCTCTGGGTATTCCTTAAATGTGATTCAATAGATAGTGGTCCATTGATCTATTTGTTCAGTGACATCAGTTGATAATAGTTGGTTTCATCTGATTTGAAATAAGAGATGGCTAATAGAGCTTAGATGCCATCTATGAGTCAGAAATGATGTTATAGAGAGTAACCTGGATGAAAGGATGTTGCTAGTGGTAGTAAAATTAAGAGGAGTGCTAGCTTTGGTGTTATTGTATGTGGATAGTAAGTATTGTCTGTGTGTTAGTAAGACTGACTGACCAACTGAAACAACTATCAGCATGGTTCCTATTGTCCAAAATCTAACCTGTGTTGTGTCTCCCTGTGGTGTACATATGGCATGCTACTTTCATACATACATTTTCTGAAGTATTGTGTAGATTATCTAGTGTGTAGATTACCATAGCTAGGTTGATCTATTATTGGATGTATAATCGACATTAGTGAGAGTAGAAACTTCTCAGGTAAGAAAAACGCAGAACAACAGAGTAGTGGTAAAAGTTGGAGGTCATGTATGGTTAGCAGTAGGGAATCTGATCTTCCCCTGAGTATTACCTAAATGGTGCTACTCAGTCCAGGAGCAATTAGTTCCACCTACTGGGTGACAGGAGCAGGTCATTGTTTGCTCCACATTGCCCTTGGTGGAGTGAAGTACATGGGTGGAAAAAGAAGACTGTTCTCTCTCCACATAGTGATGTGTGATTTGTGGATCAGATTATGCTGGGTGATGAGTAGATGCAGACTGAGAATGGACCCACAGTTAGTGGTCCATGCCAGATGCTTTCCAGGATTGATGAAGAAATGGCTATGCTCTGGATTTTCTATTAGGTAGAAGGAAAACGTGAAAGTACCAGGTAGATATTCCTTTGCACTGGGTGGTTATGTCAGGACCCCCATATACATAAAAATGGGTAATCATGTTGTGTCCAGTGTGCAGAAATTTCTGCACCAGTATTCTGGTGATTTTCTAGTTTATGTGAATTTAATATGGTATAGCTATGGCATAGGAGTGTGGATTTAATGTAATCCTGACTATGGGAAGTATTTTTGGCCACTTGGGATGCTATTGTTCTAAAAATTCTCTCAATTGCCCTTGTTTTAAAAGCCCATTTATGTCATTCTTTTTTTTAAACATCTTTATTGGAGTATAATTGCTTTACAATGGTGTGTTAATTTCTGCTTTATAACAAAGTGAATCAGTTACACATATACATATGTTCCCATATATCTTCCCTCTTGCGTCACCATCCCTCCCACCCTCCCTATCCCACCCCTATATGTGGTCACAAACCACAGAGCTGATCTCCCTGTGCTATGCAGCTGCTTCCCACTAGCTATCTATTTTACGTTTGGTAGTGTATGTATGTCCATGCCACCCACTCACTTTGTCACAGCTTACCCTTCCCCCTCCCCATATCCTCAAGTCCATTCTATAATACCGGCTACTATATGGCCATGGAATAGGTAAAAATATCCAAGCAATGTCCTTTTATAATGCCCATTGTTGTGTTTGCTTTGCAGAGAATTGGGAGTCTTTTTTTTTTGGTACGCGGGCCTCTCACTGTTGTGGCCTCTCCCTTTGCGGAGCACAGGCTCTGGATGCGCAGGCTCAGCGACCATGGCTCACGGGCCCAGATGCTCCATGGCATGTGGGATCTTCCCAGACCGGGGCACGAATCCATGTCCCCTGCATCGGCAGGCAGACTCTCAACCACTGCACCACCAGGGAAGCCCGGGAGTCTTGATTTGACTGTATCATTTTGTGTAACTTTGATTCTCATAGAGGTTGTAAAAGACATAAGCTGATAGTAGGTCTGTGTATGTATCTACCATAGTTAAGTCATATTTAATAACTTCTGCTGCTTCAGAGAGGTCCAATGAAGTTGATTTAAGTGTTCTGATATGACTCTTCTCTGTAAATTTCTCATCCATGCAACACGAGAGCCAGTGTCTAGATTTCTGGCATGTGGTAGATACCCTAATAGCTTTATGTAAATGTCTCTGCTGGGTTGATTCCTCTGTGAACAACCAATTTTCATAATTCCATGATGCCCAAATGCACTGAACTTTAATATGTCCACTGATAGGAAAGGTAGGGTGGCTCATTCCAAAGTTTTGAGAACTTCCCCTCCTTCAAGGGGCTTAACTTTGGTGGCTTAGTTTGTCAGCTTTGTTGTTGTATTGTGCGCCCTCCGTGCCTTGTTTGGTATGAGCGGAGGTATGATGTGCCAAGATGAACAGAGTGGGGGCTAAGATGGCAACTTTTCTATATTTCCTTACCCCAAATGTCTCAGTCTTCTATTTACAGCCATAATTTTGTTAAACTTTTGATCAGATAGTCAGCCCACTGACCAGGAGTCAGTGAAAATACAAACCTTAGAAAAATGTTGTCAAAGCCTTTCTCTATTTCTAGGATTATTGCACACAACGTGGCCCATTGGGAACATTGGTCTATACCCTTTATGGAAATTGGAGTATTTGCATAAAGGTGAGAGGCTGTAGTTGTCCATTCTCTAGCCCCTTTATTCTCTGTGCTCACTCCATTGGTCAAGAAAAACATTGCTTTCCTTGTTTTGAGAGTACTAACCATTATCCCTCTGGTTCTTATTGAGAAAGAGCCAGAGGTATTTCTGGGGGGGTTGTCAACTTAGCCTCAGTAGCAGGGCATTTCTTCATGGACTAATAACACTTCAGTAGGGTCAGGTTTATCTATCCTATAGACACCATTTTAATAAAGAGGCTTCTGTTGTCAAGTAACTTTTATGGGGAGCTTTTTCCACCACCTAGGTCATAATAAGAATATTGGTCCTTAGGGTAATTGTCTCTGTCTCAGTAAAGGCTTCAGTTTCAATAAGTGCCCCATAAGCTGCCAGGATGTGCCTCTCTAGTAGTGAATATTTTAAGCTGAGTCTGGAGCTACTTACAGCAAAAGCCCATGGGTAGACATCTACCTGTCCATTTGGTCCAGAGACTCCAGAAAGCAAATTTGGGGGTGACAGAACTTCTAATTGTATGTTATGTCCTTGAAGACACTGGTGGGAGAGCCAAAGTAATCACCTCTCTTGGTTTATCTACTGCCTGTTGTTGCTCAGCTCCCCACTGAAAAGTGGATTAACAGGTGTCTCAATAGACACCTTAATAAGTTTAGCAAATATTGGATGTGAGGAATGTGTTGGTGTCAGAATCAGATCATTCCTATCAAATGTTGGTGCGTCTTTGCCAATGTGGATGTTTGAGAAATAGGAACTTGTCTTTTTTTGTTGTTGTTGTTGTTGTTTTTGGTGGTACGCAGGCCTCTCACTGTTGTGGCCTCTCCCTTTGTGGAGCACAGGCTCTGGATGCGCAGGCTCATCGGCCATGGCTCACGGGCCCAGCCGCTCCGTGGCATGTGGGATCTTCCCAGACCAGGGCACGAACCTGTGTCCCCTGCATCGGCAGGCGGACTCTCAACCACTGCGCCACCAGGCAAGCCCGGAACTTGTCTTTTAACAGACAAAATAGTTTACTCTTTTGAAATCCAGATGTAGCCACAAAATTTAAGAGAGTGGTAGGGACCTTGTGTCACATGCAGTGTAATAGCTTATGTCTTCTAGTGAGATGTTTACTCAGGGTAGTTGTAATGAGGAAAGAACCATTTTGAGTTGCTTCCTTGACATTTAACATTATGACAACCCTGATCACACCCAAAGGCTGGACGTTTATGTAAGGACCTAAGCAGGAGTTTCACCACAAGTTTCACCTTACTTTTCCTGAGTCATCTTTTAAGATGACAGCTAAGTACTTGGCTTTCCTAGTGGGATTTTTCTTTTCCTATAGATTCTTACTTCCTTTCCACTTAGAGAAGTCCCTTTACATTTATTTTAGGGTAGGATTAGTATTGATGAAGTCTTTTAGTTTTTGCTTGTCTGAGAAGTTCTTTACCTCTATCATTTCTAAATGATAGTCTTGCTGGGTAGATTATCCTAGATTGCATGTTTTCCCTTTTCTGAATTTTTAATATACCATGCCAATCCCTTCTGACCTGCAAATTTCTGCAGAGAAATCTGCTGATAGCCTTATGGGGGTTCCTTTTTATACGACTGTTTTTCCCTTGCCGCCTTTAGAATTCTCTCTTGATCTTTAAATTGTGTCGTTTTAATTATGATATGTGGGTCTGTTTGTGTTCATCTTTTATGGGAAACTACCATATGATCCAGCAATTCCACTCCTGGGTATATATCAAGAAAACATTAAAAGAATAATTCCAAATATACATGCACCTCAATGTTCATAGCAGCAGTATTTACAATAGTCAAATGTAAGAAAGCAATCCAAGTGTACATCAAAATA
>RJWK010073492.1:0-10239 GCA_004363435.1 Platanista minor | reverse complement strand
TTTCTTTCCTTCTGCTAACTTGGGGTATTTTTTTGTTCTTCTTTCTCTAATTGCTTTAGGTGTAAGGTTTGGTTTTATTTGAGATGCTTCTCATTTCTTGAGGTAGGATTATATTGCTATAAACTTCCCTCTTAGAACTGATTTTGCTTCATCCCATAGGTTTTGGGTCATCATGTTTTCATTGTCATTTGTTTCTAGGTATTTTTTGATTTCCTCTTTGATTTCTTCAGTGATCACTTCATTATTAAGTAGTGTATTGTTTAGCCTCCATGTGTTTGTATTTTGTACAGATTATTTCCTGTAATTGATATCTAGTCTCATAGCTTTGTGGTCAGAAAAGATACTTGATGTGATTTCAATTTTCTTAAATTTACCAAGGCTTCTATTGTGACCCAAGATATGATCTATACTGGAGATTGTTCCATGGGCACTTGAGGAGAAAGTGTATTCTGTTGTTTTTGGATGGAATGTCCTATAAATATCAGTTAAGTCCATGTTGTTTAATGTATCATTTAAAGCTTGTGTTTCCTTATTTATTTTCATTTTGGATGATCTGTCCATTGGTGAAAGTGGCATGTTAAAGTCCCCTACTATGATTGTGTTACTGTTGATTTCCCCTTTTATGGCTGTTAGCATTTGCCTTATGTATTGAGGTGCTCCTATGTTGGATGCACTAAATATTTACAATTGTTATATCTTCTTTTTGGGTTAATCCCTTGATCATTATGTAGTGTCCTTCTTTGTCTCTTGTAATAGCATTTATTTGAAAGTCTATTTTGTCTGATATGAGAATTGCTACTCCAGCTTTCTTCTGATTTCCATTTTCATGGAATATCTATTTCCATCCCCTCACTTTCAGTCTGTATGTGTCCCTAGGTCTGAAGTGGGTCTCTTGTAGACAGCATATATATGGGCCTTGCTTTTGTATCCATTCAGCCAGTCTATGTCTTTTGATTTGAGCATGTAATCCATTTACATTTAAGGTAATTATTGATATGTGTGTCCCCATTACCATTTTCTTAATTGTTTTGGGTTTGTTACTGTAGGTCTTGTTCTTCTCTCGTGTTTCCTGACTAGAAAAGTTCCTTTAGCATTTGTTGTAAAGCTGGTTTGGTGATGCTGAATTCTCTTAGCTTTTGCTTGTCTGTAAAGGTTTTAATTTCTTCATGAAATCTGAATGAGATCCTTGTGGGTAGAGTAATCTTGGTTATAGGTTTTTCCCTTTCATCGCTTTAAATATGTCCTGCCAGTCCCTTCTGGCTTGCAGAGTTTCTGCTGAAAGATCACCTGTTAACCTTATGGGGATTTTTTTTTTACAAAGTAGAGATCTATCCTAAATTTCACAGTCGCTTGTCATCTATAACAAGTTTTTAGCCACTTGTTTACCCCTCATGGAAATACACTGAGTTCTAATTGTGTGTGTGCTCAATATCCAGCATTGACTTTGAGTTTCATAGCTCTTCAGATTTATTATCAACACTAATTACCATAAACAGAAAAAAATTTCAAATCGAAAATGTACTCAAAATTTAGTTGATTTTGCCAGAAAAACACTTCATCACTGATTTCCCTCCTTGGATATATGCATACAGCATAGGCCAGGTTAAGTACCCCTGTGTTTTTTGTTTTTAAGGAAAATGCTAAAGAATATTTCCTAACCAGGATCACAGATGATACACATTTTTGTTAGGATAGAGGTATGATAAAGATGGTCACAATTCTTCCTCTCAGACCATTAACTTTAAGTGGCTCAGAGGTAATGGAAGAGGAAGTGGCAAATGCAATTTCATATAGTACTTGAAACCCTGGTAAAATCTCAAGATCTTTCTAAAACAAAGTCAGAGATTTTTCTGGGCAAGAATCCTGCGTAGTGTTAAAATAAAAAGTGAATCAGGATAATTCTACACCCCACAAAGGCCTGAAGGACAGAAGAAAAGCCAGTTCTGCCCAGGAGCAAAACACACCAAAAGCTCTATCACCTAATGGCAAAGTAAACTATCCAATCTCAATTCCTTCTTTTCCCTGAAACCATGATTACTTAAATGACCCAGCCTGTCCCCCTCTATTAAATTCTAAATAATACATGTCAATTTCTCAGAGATGACAACCTCTGGAAAAGAGAGAAATAGGTGGTTTTGAAGGAAATACAGATCTGAGAACCCAAAACAATGGCCGCTAACTTCTCTTTGAAGGAGGCAGAGAAGGTGTGTGGTTGCAGGTAACACCTAACAGGGCTTTAGAGGAGGAAGAGAAGTTGGAAAAGCAGAATGAGAAAGGAATATTTTGAAGT
This sequence comes from Platanista minor, assembly GCA_004363435.1. Lineage (NCBI taxonomy): Eukaryota > Metazoa > Chordata > Mammalia > Artiodactyla > Platanistidae > Platanista > Platanista minor. The sequence continues at coordinate 7,949 of RJWK010073492.1, read as the reverse complement.
AACATGGGCAAAGATGAGAGAGTACATGATACACTCGGGAAAGTGTTTAGATTCCCCTCTGACTAAAGTGAAGAGTTTATGTAGAAAGGAGTGGTAGGAATGTGTTAACAGGTGAGGTTGTGTAAATAAGCTGGAGTCACATCTTATTTGGTACTTTTTCTCCTTGTGGGATTTTGTGTAGAAGACTATAAGGATCTAAGAAGGATTCCCACAGTGGAATAAATCAATGCCTAAATCAGATTTATATTTTGAATAATCACTCAGAAGCTGATGAGAAATATTAATGGATTAGGGAAGAATAGATGAGAAGGAGAGGAAACTGAAGGAAGAAAATTGATTAAGAAGAGATAATGAAAAATAGAGCTATGGCAAAAATAAAGAACCAGAAGGCATTGGTCTAAGTGTTAGTATATTTGAGATTAGTGATTAAAATTTGTAACATTTTTATGCTTTTTAGCACCTTGTCCTCCTGCCTCCTCTTTCCACTTTCCTTTAATACACTTGACCCTTGAACAATGCAGATTTGAAGTGTACAGGTTCATATACGTGAATATTTTACAATAGAAAGTGCTACAGTACTTCATGATCTGTGGTTGAATCTGTGGGTTCAGAGGAACTGTGGATACAGAGGGTGAACTATATATTATGTGCAGATTAACCCCAGTGTTGTTCAAGGCTCAATTGTACTTCAAAACCATCATATATGCAGGTATTTGAGGAAAAGAAATGCAGATATTGTGCATCACAAAATAGGACTTTTGTTTTGTTTTTTCAAAGTTTATTATATTCCCCTGCTCACCAGGAAATTTCTAATACCAGCGAGCTTAAGTCTTGCATACCACATCTTGTCCAGTAGTGAACAAGAGTCACCCTTAGCCAAAGAAAAGGAAAGAATGTAAGAAACATTTGAGTACTTATGACCATGGGCAGGGAGGGGAAAAGAGTAAGGAAATTCGTACAAGACAATAGAGGACGGCCCCTCTTAAACTTTTAAATTTTTCTCTAATGGATGTGAGTATTAGAGATGCCCAGATGGTACAGACAGTCAAAAGAGTCCCATTAAGTTATCTGAGTCTAGTTCTAAAAGAGATAAAGATCACCTACATCTTTTTTGTTTTGTTTTATTTTCAGTGATAGGTTATTGTTGATAAATAAAAGGAAGATTCCTTCAGGAGGAATTTGTTTTCCTAGATGAATGAAAAACAGAAAACATGAGTACGATATGGATACACTGAGTTTGAAGCATCTATAATAGCACTGTCCAACAGAAATATAATATGAGTGACAAATGTGAGTGACATATGTAATTTTAAAATTTCTAGTAGCCACATTTTAAAAAGTTAAGAGATACAGGCCAAACTAGTTTAAACAATGTATTTTATTTAACCTGATTACATACATACAAATCCATATGTGTATATATACCTAATATTTATACAAAAACCACACAAACATTACATTCTCTTAAAAGCACAAGTATACATATAGTACACATATTAATCTGTGATTTATGAGGTAAATGTTTCATTTAAAAGTGAATCAGGGCTTCCCTGGTGGCACAGTGGTTGAGAGTCCACCTGCTGATGCAGGGGACACGGGCTCGTGCCCCGGTCCGGGAAGATCCCACATGACACGGAGAGGCTGGCCCCGTGAGCCATGGCTGCTGAGCCTGCGCGTCCGGAGCCTGTGCTCCGCAACGGGAGAGGCCACAACAGTGAGAGGCCTGCGTCTGGCAAAAAAAAAAAAGTGAATCAGAAGGTAATTTAGCAAGATAGCAGCATGGGAAACTCCAAAATATCCTTCCGCCGTAGAGACATCGATCCAACAGCAATATGCAGATCGATTCCCTTTGTAAGAAATCCAAACGCCAGGTAAAAGACTCCTGTACCTCAGGCAAGCACAAAATCAGCCACATTGAAGCTGGTCGGAAATTGACGGCATTCACCAGAGTCCCTCTGTTTCATCAATGACAAAGTGGGAAGAGGACAGAAATGTGAGAGTATGGTTTTTATATGACATTGAAGTTGTTCAGTTTAAAAATAGATTGCTATAAATTCAGGGTGTTTTACGTAATTGTAATAATAACTACAAATATAATTATAGAGTATACACAAAAGGAAATGAGAAGAGAATCAAAGCATGTCACTACAAACAATCAGCAAAACACAAAAGAGGCAACAAGAGAGTAAAGAAGGGGAAAAAATGCTGCAAGACATACGGAAAACAACAAAATAACAACAGTATGTCTTTTCCAGTCAGTAACTACTCTAAACCTACATGGATTAAAAGAACTGGCTAGAAAACACAGATTAGCTGAATGGATAAATAAGCAGGATCTTACTATATATTGTTTAAGAGATTCACTTTAGATCTATGGACATACATAGGCTAAAGTAAAAGAATGGAAAAAGATATTCCATAAAGATGTTAATTAAAACAGAGCAGTGGGTGGCCATAAGAGATAAAAAAGGACATTAAATGATGATAAAAGGGTCAAATCACAGGAATGTTAAACATATATATATATATACATACACCCAACGTCAGAGAATCCCAAATACATGAAGCAAACATTGACAAAACTAAATCAAGAAACAGAGCAAAACAGTAACAGTGGGAGATTTCAAAAGTCCACTGTCAATAATGGATACACCAGTGAGACAGAAGATCAACAAAGAAATGAGGACTTCAGCAATAGTACAGACCAAATGGATCTAACAGACACGTCAAAACATTTCACCCTAGAAGAGAATTCACATTCTTCTCAAATACACACAGAACATTCTCCAGGATCAAACATATGTTAGGTCACAAAACAAGTCTTGACAAATTTAAAAGGACTGATATCATACCGAGTATCTCTTACAACCATGGTGAAATGAAACTAGCAATCAACAGCAGCGGGGAAACTAAAAAATTTCCAAATATGTGGAAATTAAACACCACACTTTTAACAACCAATGAGTAAAAGACAAAACCAAAAAAGAAATTAGAAAATATTTTGAGAAACAAAAACATAACCCACCAAATATTCTGGGATGCAGCAAAAGAAGTATTAAGAAGAAAGATTACTGCAATAAGCACCAACATTTAAAAAAGAGGAAAGATCTCAAATAATTTAATTTTACACCTCAGGGAATAAAGAACTAAGCCCAAACTTAGCAGAAGGAAGGAAATAATAAAGATTAGAGCAGAAATAAATGAAGTAGAAAAATTAAAAAAAAATTTTAAATCCGTGAAACTGAGTTGATTTTTCAAAGTATCAACAAAATTAACTAAAGCTTAGCCAGTCTAATGAAGAATAAAATATTTAAAAAATAAAATCAGAAATAAAATATGAGACATTGCAAGTAATGCCATAGAGATAAAAAGGATCATAAGTGACAACTATGAACAATTATGTGCCAGCAAATTGAAAAACCCAGAAGCAGTAAATTCCTAGAAACATACAATTTTCTAAAGATGAATCATGAAGAAATAGAACAACTGAACAGACCTATAACTAGTAAGATAATTGAATCAGTATTTAAAACCTTTCAACAAAAAACAGCTCAGGACCAGATGTCTTCATTGGAGAATTCTATCAAACATTTAAAGAATTAATGTCAATCCTTTTCAAACTCTTTAAAAAAAAATTGAAGTCAAGGATATACTTCCAAACTCATGTTATGTGATCAATATTACCTTGATACCAAAGCCAAAGAAGAAACTATAAGAAAAAAACAACAATGACAACAACTATAGACCAACATTTCTGATAAATATTTATACAACAACCCTCAGCAAATACTAAGAAACTGAATTCAACCACTCATTAAAAGGACAATACACCATGACCATATTGAGATGCAAGGGGAGTTCAACATACAAAAAAAAAAAAAAGAAAAAAAAAATTAATGAATGTGATACACCACAACAAAAGAACGAAGGACAAAAACCATAAACCATACTACTTTTTTTTTCTTTTTAAACTCTGCTAGGCTTTTTATTCAGAAGAAAGAATTGTTCTAATTACTCATGATTGCTTCACACTTCCAGGATATTAAAACAGGTTTACTGCCAGTGATAGCAGTACAAGAAATACAAATCTAAAAAAAGATACCCTAACCTTCCATGGATTTTCCTTCACAAATATTCTTTTTCTTTGCTCAGTATTTAGTTTCTTTTGTGGGGGGAGGCGAAGAATCTAAAAAAGATTGGATATATATGTATAACTGATTCACTTGGCTGTACAGCAGAAACTAACACAACATTATAAATAAACTATACTCCAATAAAACTTAAAGAAAATGAAAAAAAACCAAAAACTACACCACTATCTTAATGCAGAAAAGCATTTGACAACATTCAGTGTCCTTTTATGATCAAAATATTCAACAAAGAAGGAATATAAGGAAATTACCTCATAAAGGTCACATATGAAATGCCCACAGCTAACATCATACTTAATAGTGAAAACCTAAAAGCTTTTCCACTCAAATCAGGAACAAAACAAGGATGCCTATTCCTATACTTATATTTAGCATAGTACTGGTATTTGTAACTAGAGCAATTAGGCAAGAAAAAGAAATAAAAAGCATTCAAATCTGAAAAGAGGTAGTACAATTATCTCTGTTCTCAAATAACATGATCTTACTCTTTAAAAACCCTAAAGATTCCACAATAACTTTCTTAGTGCTAACAAAATCAACAACATACAAAAATCAGTTACATTTCTATACACTAACAATGAACAATCCAAAAAGGAAATTATGAAAATAATCCTATTTATGATAGCATTAAAAAAAGAAACAAAAATAACCTTAGGAATTAACTTAATCAAGGGGGTGAGAGACTTGTACAATAAAAACTACAAAATACTGATGAAAGAAATGTAAAAATACACAAATGGAAAGACACCTGTATTCATGGATTGCAAGACTATTTTTAAAATGTCCGAACTTCACAAAGTGCTCAATAGATTCAAGACAATCTCTATCAAGATCTCAATATCATTTTTTGCAGAAATAGATAAAACTTCCATAAAATTAATATGGAACCACAAAGGACCCCAAATAGACAAAACAATATTGAAAAAAAGAACAAAACTTGAGGCTTCACCCTTCCTGACTTCAAAACTTATTACAAAGCTGGAATAAAAACAGATATATAGAAAAATAAACTGAATAGAATACCCAGAAGTAGACACACACACATATATGGTCAAATGATCTTCCAGAAGGGTGCCAAGACTATACAATGGAGCAAGGTTCATCTCTTCAAGGAATGGTGCTGAGAAAACTATATTGTCACATGAGAAAGAATGAGATTGAACCCTTATGTTATACTTTACACAAAAAGCAACTTAAAATGGATTAAAGATTTAAATTAGAACCTGAGGCTTTAAGTCCTAGAAAAAAAACAAAGGGAAAAGCTTCATAACATGGTATGATTATTGATTTTATGTATCAACTTAGAGTAGCCATGGATATTCATATTTTTTTCTTGGGCCTATGAAGATGTTTCCTTATAAGATTAACAGTTGAATTTGGTGAAATCAGTAAAGTAGATTGCCCTACCCTGTGTGGGTTGAGCACTATGCAATCTCTTGAGGGTCTGATAGAACAAAAGGCAGAGTGAGGAAGAATTTTTTCCTGCCTTACTGAATAAGCTAGAGAATCACATCATTTTCAACTGTCCTTGGACTGAGATTTACATCATCAGCTTCCCATGTCTCAGGCCCTTCTACTCAGTTTGTATTATACCCTGAGTTTTCCCGGCTCTTCATCTTACAGAAAGCAAATTGTGGGAATTCTCAGCCTTCATAATTGCATGAGCTAATATCTCATAAATCTATATCCACCTATCCATCCATCTATCTCTCCATCCATCCACCCATTCATCATATTGGTTCTGTTTCTCTAGAGAATCCCAACTAATACATATTGGTCTTAACAATGATTTCCTGGATATGACACCAAACATAGGCAATAAAAGTAACAATAGTCATGTGGGAATACATGAAACTAAAAAGCTTTTGCACAGCAAAGGAAACAATCAACAGAGTGAAAAGGCAATGGGAGAAAATATTTGCAAATCATAATTATAATAAGGGGTTAATTTCCAAAATATATAATGAACTCCTATAACTCAATGACAAAAAACCAAATAACTCATTAAAAAATAAGAAAGAATGCTTGAATAGACATTTCCCCAGAGAAGGCATACAAATAGCCAACAGGTACATGAAAAACTGCTCAACATCACTAACCATCAGGTAAATACAAAACCAAAACAACACCTCACACCCTTTAGGATTGCATTATCAAAAATAACCCAAAAACCTCCAAAACAGAAAATAACAAGTGTTTGCAAGGATATGGAACAATTGGAACTCTTGTGCACTGCTGGTGGCAATGTCAAATGGTGCAACTGCTATGGAAAATATTACAGAGGTTCTGCAACTAACAGTTTGCATGCCACAACTAAAAAGCCCGCATGCTGCAACGAAGATCCCACATGCTGCAACTAAGATGCAGCACAGCCAAAATAAATAAACAATAAAATTTTTAAAAAACTAAAACAGAAATATTATGTGATTCAGAAATCCAACTTCTCGGTATTTATTTTTAAAAATACAGGGTTTTGAAGAGATATTTACACCTCCATTTTCATTAGAGCATAATTTACAATATCCAAGAGGTGAAAATAACCTAAATATCCATCTACAGATGAACAGATAAGGAAAATGTGGTAGAAACATAAAATGGAATATTATTCTGCTTTAAAGAAGGAGGAAATCCTGTCATATACTACAACAAGGATGAACCATTATGCTATGTGAAATAAGCCAATCACAGAAGGATAAATACTGAATGGCTCCACTTGTACAAGGTATATTACAGTAGTCAAACCTATAGAAGCAGAGAATAGAATGGTGGTTGCCAGGGGCTTGGAGGAGGGGAAAATGGGGAGTTACTATGCATTGGGTATACGGTGTCAGTCATGTAAGATGAAAAAGTTCTAGAGATCTGTTGTACAACAATGCACATACAGTTAATACTGTACTGTACATTTAAAAATGTGTTAACTGGGTGGATTTCATGTTATGTGTTTTTTTTCACCACAATAAAAAAAATGTAACACTAACCCTAACTTATATTTTCAAATACCTGCATATGGTTTGTTATGAATATTCATGTTCACCTGCCATGACTTTTCTGTGTTCCCTGCCATAGGGGAGACAGCTGTGAGACAGACAAAAATCTATGCCTTCATGGAGTTTACTTTCTGGTGTTTCACAGATAATGTTTCAATAAACATTTTTAGACATGCCTGCTTGGCCATATGTAAGAGTTTTTCTCTATGGAGTATAACAAGGAGAGGAATTGCTAAGTCATATATTGGGGGCTTCAGGATTAATTTACTTTCTCAATCAACTGTGCCTATTTTAATTGATTTATAAAATCTCTGGTTATGTACACAAGTTACTTTGGCATTTTAACATATATTTATATTACCTTTGATAGTATTTAAATATCAAAACTATTTTTAGAGGATAACAGTATACCTTTCCCATCGTCACAGTAGATTGATGAGATAAAGGATACAATTTTACTAGGGTTCTTGATATTTATCCGTAAACTTCTTTCCAAAATGATCATTTAGTATTACAGGAGTATGTCCTCCTCATTTCATCCTTTGTTTTAAAAGAATTTCCTCCTAAAATATGAATGAATGAAAACAAAACATTTTTTTGAGGGTTCTAAGGAGCTGAGCTCTTTTAAAAGAAATTGATGGGCTTCCCCGGTGGCGCAGTGGTTGAGAGTCCACCTGCCGATGCAGGGGACGCGGGTTCGTGCCCCAGTCCGGGAAGATCCCACATGCCGCGGAGTGGCTGGGCCCATGAGCCATGGCCGCTGAGCCTGCGCGTCCAGAGCCTGTGCTCCGCAACGGGAGAGGCCACAACA
>RJWK010073491.1:0-10240 GCA_004363435.1 Platanista minor | reverse complement strand
TATTTTTGTTTTTATTTCCATTTCTCTAGGAGGTGGGTCAAAAAGAATCTTGCTGCGATTTATGTCATAGAGTGTTCTGCCTATGTTTTCCTCTAAGAGTTTGATAGTTTCTGGCCTTACATTTAGGTCTTTAATCCATTTTGAGCTTATTTTTGTGTATGGTGTTAGGAAGTGTTCTAGTCTCATACTTTTACATGTACCTGTCCAGTTTTCCCAGCACCACTTATTGAACAGGCTGTCCTTTCTCCACTGTACATTGCTGCCTCCTTTATCAAAGGTAAGGTGACCATATGTGTGTGGGTTTATCTCTGGGCTTTCTATCCTGTTCAATTGATCTATATTTCTGTTTTTGTGCCGGTACCATACTGTCTTGATTACTGTAGCTTTGTGGTACAGTCTGAAGTCAGGGAGCCTGATTCCTCCAGCTCCATTTTTTGTTCTCAAGATTGCTTTGGCTATTCGAGGTCCTTTGTGTTTCCATACAAATTGTGAATTTTTTTGTTCTAGTTCTGTGAAAAATTCCAGTGGTAGTTTGATAGGGATTGCATTGAATCTGTAGATTGCTTTGGGTAATAGAGTCATTTTCACAATGTGGATTCTTCCAATCCAAGAACATGGTATATCTCTCCAACTATTAGTATCATCTTTAATTTCTTTCATCAGTGTCTTATAATTCTCTGCATACAGGTCTTTTGTCTCCTTAGGTAGGTTTATTCCTAGATATTTTATTCTTTTTGTTGCAATGGTAAATGGGAGTGTTTTCTTGATTTCACTTTCAGATTTTTCATCTTTAGTGTATAGGAATGCCAGAGATTTCTGTGCATTAATTTTGTATCCTGCTACTTTACCAGATTCATTGATTAGCTCTAGTAGTTTTCTGGTAGCATCTTTAGGATTTTCTATGTATAGTATCATGTCATCTGCAAACAGTGGCAGCTTTACTTCTTATTTTTCCATTTGGATTCCTTTTATTTCCTTTTCTTCTCTGATTGCTGTAGCTAAAACTTTCAAAACTATGTTGAATAAGAGTGGTGAGAGTGGGAAACCTTGTCTTGTTCCTGATCTTAGTAGAAATGGTTTCAGTTTTTCACCACTGAGGACGATGTTGGCTGTGGGTTTGTCATATATGGCCTTTATTATGTTGAGGAAATTTCCCTCTATGCCTACTTTCTGCAGGGTTTTTATCATAAATGGGTGTTGAATTTTGTCGAAAGCTTTCTCTGCATCTATTGAGATGATCATATGGTTTTTCTCCTTCAATTTGTTAATATGCTGTATCACGTTGATTGATTTGCATATATTGAAGAATCCTTGCATTCCTGGAATAAACCCCACTTGATCATGGTGTATGATCCTTTTAATGTGCTGTTGGATTCTGTTTTCTAGTATTTTGTTGAGGATTTTTGCATCTATGTTCATCAGTGATATTGGCCTGTAGTTTTCTTTCTTTGTGACATCCTTGTCTGGTTTTGGTATCAGGGTGATGGTGGCCTCGTAGAATGACTTTGGGAGTGTTCCTCCCTCTACTATGTTTTGGAAGAGTTTGACAAGGATAAGTGTTAACTCTTCGCTAAATGTTTAATAGAATTCGCCTGTGAAGCCATCTGGTCCTGGGCTTTTGTTTGTTGAAGATTTCAGTGCTTGTTATTGGTCTGTTCATATTTTCTATTTCTTCCTGATTCAGTCTTGGCAGGTTGTGCCTTTCTAAGAATGTGTCCATTTCTTCCAGGTTGTCCATTTTATTGGCATAGAGTTGCTTGTAGTAATCTCTCATGATGTTTTGTATTTCTGTAGTGTTAGTTGTTACCTCTCCTTTCTCATATCTAATTCTATTGATTTGAGTCTTCTCCCTGTTTTTCTTGATGAGTCTGGCTAATGGTTTATCAATTTTGCTTATCTTCTCAAAGAACCAGCTTTTAGTTTTATTGATCTTTGCTATCAATTCCTTCATTTCTTTTTCATTTATTTCTGATCTGATCTTTATGATTTCTTTCCTTCTGCTAACTTTGGGTTTTTTGTTCTTCTTTCTCTAATTGCTTTAGATGCAATGTTAGGTTGTTTTTTCGAGATGTTTCCTGTTTGTTAAGGTAGGATTGTATTGCTATAAACTTCCCTCTTAGAACTGCTTTTACTGCATCCCATAAGTTTTGGGTTGTCATGTCTGCACTGTCATTTGTTTCTAGGTATCTTCTGATTTCCTCTTTGATTTCTTCAGTGATCACTTCGTCATTAAGTAGTGTATTGTTTAGCCTCCATGTGTTTGTATTTTTTACAGATCTTTTCCTGTAATTGATATCTAGTCTCATAGCGTTGTGGTTGGAAAGGATACTTGATACAATTTCAATTTTCTTAAATCTACCAAGGCTTGACTTGTGACCCAAGATATGATCTATCTTGGAGAATGTTCCATGAGCACTTGAGAAAAATGTGTATTCTGTTGTTTTGGGATGGAATGTCCTATAAATATCAATTAAGTCCATCTTGTTTAATGTATCGTTTAAAGCTTGTGTTTTCTTATTTATTTTCATTTTGGATGATCTGTCCATTGGTGAAAGTGGGTTGTTAAAGTCTCCTACTATGAATGTGTTACTGTCAATTTCCCCTTTTATGGCTGTTAGTATTTGCCTTATATATTGAGGTGCTCCTATGTTGGGTGCATAAATATTTTTAATTGTTATATCTTCTTCTTGGATCAGTCCCTTGATCATTATGTAGTGTCCTTCTTTGTCTCTTGTAATAGTCTTTATTTTGAAGTCTATTTTGTCTGATATGAGAATTGCTACTCCAGCTTTCTTTTGGTTTCCGTTTGCATGGAATATCTTTTTCCATCCCCTTACTTTCAGTCTGTATGTGCCTCTATGTCTGAAGTGGGTCTCTTGTAGACAGCATATATATGGGTCTTGTTTTTGCATCCATTCAGCCAGTCTGTGTCTTTTGGTGGGAGCATTTAATCCGTTTACATTTAAGGTGATTATCGATATGTGTGTTCCTATTACCATTTTCTTAATTGTTTTGGGTTTGTTATTGTAGGTCTTTTCCTTCTCTTGTGTTTCTTGCCTAGAGAAGTTCCTTTAGCATTTGCTGTAAAGCTGGTTTGGTGGTGCTGAACTCTTTCAGCTTTTGCTTGTCTGTAAAGGTTTTAATTTCTCCATCAAATCTGAATGAGATCCTTGCTGGGTAGAGTAATCTTGGTTGCAGGTTTTTCTCCTTCATCCTTTAAATATGTCCTGCCAGTCCCTTCTGGCTTGAAGAGTTTCTGCTGAAAGATCAGCTGTTAACCTTATGGGGATTCCCTTGTGTGTTATTTGTTGTTTTTCCTTTGTTGCTTTCAATATGTTTTCTTTGTATTTAATTTTTGATAGTTTGATTAATATGTGTCTTGGCATGTTTCTCCTTAGATTTATCCTGTATGGGACTCTCTGTGCTTCCTGGACTTGATTAACTATTTCCTTTCCCATATTAGGGAAGTTTTCAACTATAATCTCTTCAAATATTTTCTCAGTCCCTTTCTTTTTCTCTTCTTCTTCTGGAACCCCTATATTTCGAATGTTGATGCATTTAATGTTGTGCCAGAGGTCTCTGAGACTGTCCTCAGTTCTTTTCATTCTTTTTTCTTTATTCTGCTCTACAGTAGTTATTTCCACTATTTTATCTTCCAGGTCACTTATACGTTCTTCCGCCTCAGTTATTCTGCTATTGATCCCATATAGAGTATTTTTAATTTCATTTATTGTGCTGTTCATCGTTGCTTGTTTCATCTTTAGTTCTTCTAGATCCTTGTTAATTCTATTCCCAAGATTTTGGATTATCTTTACTATCATTATTCTGAATTCTTTTTCAGGTAGACTGCCTATTTCCTCTTCATTTGTTAGGTCTGGTGGGTTTTTATCTTGCTCCTTCATCTGCTGTGTGTTTTTCTGTCTTCTCATTTTGCTTAACTTACCGTGTTTGGGGTCTCCTTTTCACATGCTGTAGTTTCGTAGTTCCCATTGTTTTTGGTGTCTTCTCCCGGTGGGTAAGGTTGGTTCAGTGGGTTGTGTAGGCTTCCTGATGGAGGGGACTCGTTCCTGTGTTCTGGTGCATGAGGCTGGATCTTGTCTTTCTGGTGGGCAGGACCACGTCCGGTGGTCTGTTGTGGAGTTTCTGTGAAGTTATTATGATTTTAGGCAGCCTCTCTGTGAATGGGTGGGGTTGTGTTCCTATCTTGCTAGTTGTTTAGCATAGGTTGTCCAGCGCTGTAGCTTGCTGGTCATTGAGTGGAGCTGGGTCTTAGTGTTGAGACGATCTCTGGGAGAGCTTTGGCCATTTGATATTATGTGGGGCCGGGAGGTCTCTGGTGAGCTAATGTCCTGAACTTGGCTCTCCCACCTCAGAGGCTCAGCCCTGACACCCGCCTGGAGCACCAAGACCCTGCCAGCCACACTGCTCAAATGAAAAGGGAGAAAAAACAAAAGAAAGAGAGAAAGAAGAAGAAAAATAAAATAAAGTTATTACAATAAAAAATAAAACATATTATTAAAAATTAAAAAAATTAAAAAGTACTTAAAAAAGAAAGAAGAGAGCAACCAAAGCGAAAAACAAATCCACCAATGATAACAAACACTAAAAACTATATTAAAACACAAAACAAAAATGGACAGACAGAATCTTAGGACAAATGGTAAAAGCAAAGCTATACAGACAAAATCACACAAAGAAGCGTACACATACACACTCATGAAAAGAGAAAAAGGAAAAAATATATACATATATACAAAAAAAGGAAGAGAGCAACCAAATCAATAAAGAAATCTACCAATGATAATAAGCTCTAAATACTAAACTAAAATAAACATAAAACCAGAAAAAAATTAGCTGCAGAAAGCAAACCCCAAGTCTATGGTTGCTCTCAAAGTCCACTGCCTCAATTTTGGGATAATTCGTTGTCTATTTAGGTATTCCACAGATGCAGGTACATCAAGTTGATTGTGGAGATTTAATCTGCTGCTCCCAAGGCTGCTGGAGAGATTTCCCTTTCTCTTCTTTGTTCTCACAGCTCCTGGGGTTCAGCTTTGGATTTGGTCCCGCCTCTGCATGTAGGTCGCCTGAGGGCATGTGTTCTTCAGTCAGACAGAAGGGGGTTAAAGGAGCAGCTGATTAGGGGGCTCTGGGTTAGTCAGGCCGGGGGGAGGGAGGGGTATGGATGTGGGGCGAGCCTGCTGCGGCAGAGGCCAGCGTGACATTTCACCAGCCTGAGGCGCCGTGTGTTTTCCCGAGGAAGTTGTCCCTGAATCATGGGACCCTGGCAGTGGCGGGCTGCACAGGCTCCCAGGATGGGAGGTGTGGACAGTGACACGTGGTTGCACACAGGCTTCTCAGTGGCTGCAGCAGCAGCCTTAGCGTTTCATGCCCGTCTCTGGTGTCTGCGCTGATAGCCACGGCTCACGCCCATCTCTGGAGCTCATTTAGGCGGTGCTCTGAATCCCCTCTCCTCGCACACCCAAAACAATGGTCTCTTGCCTCTTAGGCAGGTCCAGACTTTTTCCCGGACTCCCTCCTGGCTAGCTGTGGATCACTAACCCCCTTCAGGCTGTGTTCACGCAGCCAACCCCAGTCCTCTCCCTGAGGTCTGACCTCTGAAGTTCGAGCCTCAGCTCCCAGCCCCCATCTGCCCCGGTGAGTGAGCAGACAAGCCTCTAGGGCTGGTATGTGCTGGTCGGCACCGATCCTCTGTGCGGGCATCTCTCTGCTTTGCCCTCCGCGCCCCTGTTGCTGCGCTCTCCTCTGTGGCTCTGAAGCTTCCCCCCCGCCATCCCCCATCTCTGCCAGTGAAGGGGCTTCTAGTGTGTGGAAACCTTTCCTCCTTCACGGCTCCCTCCCACTGGTGCCGGTCCCGTCTCTATCCTTCTGTCTCTGTTTTTCCTTTTTTCTTTTGCCCTACCCAGGTACGTGGGGAGTTTCTTGCCTTTTGGGAGGTCTGAGGTCTTCTGCCAGCGTTCAGTAGGTGTTCTGTTGGAGTTGTTCCACATGTAGAGGTATTTCTGGTGTATTTGGGGGAAGAAGGTGATCTCCATGTCTTACTCCTCTGCCATCTTGAAGGTTCCCCCCCACCACCAGAAGGTGAGGTTTTTATGTGTTTGTCACAGACAGTTACTTCTATCACTTCTATATCTTTGACTTAGAAGTATGGGAACTACACAGAGCACAGGGATGCAGAGAAGGGCCACCTATACCAACAGGCAATGTCCACCTTATGCACCTGATGACAACATCAACTGATCACCTTTGGGTCCCTGCAGAACTCCTCCCATCTCCATGTCTCCACTACACGTTCTGCCTCCGAGGGCAGGGACTGTCCCCGTGGTCTGTGTCCTTGTGGAGTCCAACAGGAGACCTTGTACATATGGGAGGCTTTAGTTGCTCAGTGTGAACAAAATGTCCTAACTGGGCTCCGTGGATAATCACTCCCTAGCTCCTGTGGTCAAAGGGATAAGCAGCTTCTGTTTATCACTTGAAACTGCTGTTACCAGCAACTGTCATTTCATTTATTGGTGAAGGTCTATTTACAATGATATCCTGAAGTGTAGGAAGGAGCAGCCCTTGGAGAAGTAGGAACGCCCTGGGGCACCTTCCCAGTCAGTGTTCTTGCACTTTACAAAGGGATCCTTTCTCACGCACAGGGTGTTTATTCAGACCATGCTGTGACCCAGGCGCCCAGCAGGCACTGGGGATGCAGGGATGAACACAACATGGTTCCTGACACCAGGGTCTCGATCTGGTTACGGGAGGACATGAGTAAAGCCCAGAGCAGCCCAAGCGAGGGCCAAGAAGGACAGAAGGGACTCTGAGCTAAAACCAGTGGGGCACCTGCATTGGTCAGGTGGAAAGGGGGGTGGAGGGGATGGACAGATGGAAGGAAAGTTCCAGAGAGAAATAATCCAAAGTCAACAGAGGGCAGGGAGAAGTCAAGGATTACTTATGGAATCGCCCCATGTGCCTATATCATGGATGAAGCCGGGACAGCAGGTGAGGGTCTCTGAGAAGTTAGCAGAGATGGAAGCATGAAAGCCCTTGGAAGCAGCTAAGTCTTTGGGCTCCAGCCTAAGTGCAAAGGAAAACCTTCAAAGCATTTTAAGCAAGAGTGACAATCATACATGAATTTTTGAAATATATTTTTATTGTATTATTAGGAACGGATTAGAAGGGGGACGATGAGCTGAAATGGTAAACAACCCCAGGAAGAGCTCAGCAGGGCCGTGAGATGAGCAGGTGGGAGCATGGACGCAGAGCCAAGGGCAGAGTGGCCGACACCAGGGGGCTGCCCTCGGGGGAGCAGAACGCTGGAGGGAGGTGGGGTGGGAGACCCTATGGTGGGGTCAGACGGGGAGAAGTGAGTTTGAGAAACAGTTAGCAAGTTGGCTGCATGGATCTGAAGCTCTGTGGAGAAAACCCATGAGGACATGCTGGTCTGAGGTCAGCACCACCGGCGGGTGGGCCACATAGGCAGGAGGCAGCGCTCTCACATGGAGGGAAAGTGCAGGGTTCAGAAGCACGTGGCCCAGCTGTGGAGTGTGAGGTCTCCAGGGAAAGGTCACAGAGCAGACATTCAAAAAACATTGGCTCCATTGCATAGTTAAACACATATATATGGACTCTAAAAACGAAATGGTTCTGAAGAACGTAGGGGCAGGGCAGGAATAAAGACGTAGACATAGAGAATGGATTTGAGAACATGGGGAAGGGGAAGGGGAAGCTGGGATGAAGTGAGAGAGTGGCATGGACATATATGCACTACCAAATGTAAAATAGATAGCTAGTGGGAAGCAGCCGCATAGCACAGGGAGATCAGTTTGGTGATTTGTGACAACCTAGAGGGGTGGGATAGGGAGGGTGGGAGGGAGACGCAAGAGGGAGGAGATATGGGGATATATGTATACATATATAGCTGATTCACTTTGTTATACAGCAGAAACTAATGCACCATTGTAAAGCAACTATACTCCAATAAAGATGTTAAAAAAATTTTTTTTAATAAAAAAATAAAATAAAAGAGATCTATAACAAAGGGCTTCTAATCTTCTTTGGAACAAATAGAGAAAATTGAAAATATACATATTCATGAGAGTGGGCTGCACACAAAAATAATAATCAAAGCCATCGTTTGAGGGATTTCCATGCCCTAGAACCCCCCCCTAAAGCCTCACACATATTACCTCATGCATCTTATCACAGCCTGGTGAGGTTTATTATTTCAATTTCATCCATGAGGATAGAAATGATCACAGAAGAAATGCAGCATGGTTTTCAATAAAATAAGCCCTGTGATCAGAAACACCTGGGTTCTATTCTCAACTTTGCTACTAGCTGATGGCCTTGGACATCTTAAATGAATCTGATAAAAATTAAACCACAATATGCATTTTTTGTATACTAAAGAAACATCAGCAGTAAAACAACACTGTCCCACAGTTGTGTGGCTGCAGAAACTTGCCCACAAACTGCATCTCTGAACACAAATGGCTTCAGTTTTGTATCTGGAATTTTGACGTTTGTATCATGAGCCATGAAATGTTTATAGCCTGTGGCCTAATAATTTTATTTTATTTCCAGGACTATTTTCTACGTCATCAAACATATTTATTGTAGCATCATTTGTAATAGTGAACATTTGGAAAGAACAAAATGTCCACAGAAGATATTAAAACACATTAGGATCTGTCCACACGATGGAATACTGTGTACTTATTTATAATTATGATCCTGAGGATGACTGAATAACAGGAAAATCCTTAGGATGCAATGCTAAAGAAAAGAGAAGAACACAATTCTGCCTGGTCATTATTATTTCAACATGTATAAATTGTGCATAGAAAGAAGCTTGAAAATTAATACAATAAAACTTTTAGCAAAGGCTCTGTTAGCCTGCTAATAGCAATGTAACAGATTTTTTTCTCCATTTCCCAGACTTTTCAAAAAATGCCGATGTTTTAAAAAAATGTAATACAGTTTATCTTTTATAAATATAATAGACTGTAGCATTTTTTTCTTTGCTAAGAATCCCCAGTAAAACTATTAGCTTTAGGGGAAAACATTAAAAGCTTGTATTTTTTAGCCTTTAACAAAACATCAAATAAATAAACAAAAAACAATGCATCCAGAAAACATGATATCACTGGGCTGCTTTACATTGGAATCAATTAATTTAGGATTTCTTAATACATCAAAAGAGTCCAACAAAATAGAAGAATAAATACACCAAAACATAAAAGGAAAATGGTTACTTTTAAAATGTTACTGTTCTCCAGCCTTTTGAAGGACAGATGATTTCGTATTAAACACTTGGGACAGCCATCGTCACAGTAGTGACATCCAGCTGAAACCCACTTGGTAGTTACTTATTTGCTTAAAAGGCAAACAGGGAAACTCCAGGGCTGGCGGTTTTGCTAAGCCTGCCATGCGTCCAGCTGATAAGCTGAAAATAATTTGCAAAGTGTTTGGAGAGTCCATTCCTTCTATACAAAACTCACATCCCTTCCGATATGATGTACCTGTGAAGATTTCACTATTCTTTCAGTCTCCCTTGAACAACCCTCAAAAGCAACGATGTACCAGGATTAGACCCAACAGTCGGAAGGACTGCGTTTACTCCATCTGAACCTAAGTGGCTCTGGTCCCTGGACACCAGCCCTACAGCACCTGCCTGGGTGTGATATTTGCATTTGTAACACAGCCTTGATACTGTAGGAAGATTTTTAAAGTTCAAAATAAACTAAAAAACAAAAACAAAACATATTTTAACTGGAAGAAAATCGGATTGGAATTGATTCCTTTGGTGATGTCCAGTGGTTGAAGGACCTGTGGGCTGGCTGGACCCTGAGGGAAGGCTTCCTGTGCAGGTTGCAGGGGCCCCATGGGATGCAACGCAGAAACACATGACAAAGTCTCCATCTGAGTACATCTGCCCTTCTCTTAGGACATAATTTAAATCCTGACAGAATTTAGTAGGTTGTGAATAAATTACTATCAGAATCAACACTGTGGCTCAATCGTGAAATCGAGAAATTCTACTCTTTTCTCATCTTACAGAAGTTGCCAAATGCAGGTCTGTGAGTCAGCCACGTCAGGGTGCTAAGAAAACGCATTTTCAGGCCCTGCATCCTTGTTCTTAGGGGAAGCCCTTAGTCATTTGCCATCAGGTACGCTGTCAGCTGTGGTTTCCCATGGATGATGGTTACCAGGGTGAAGAGACCTCCCTAGGGGC
>RJWK010073490.1:0-10240 GCA_004363435.1 Platanista minor | reverse complement strand
AAGCAGCCGCATAGCACAGGGAGATCAGCTTGGTGCTTTGTGATCACCTGGATGGGTGGGATGGGGAGGGTGGGAGGGAGGGAGACACAAGAGGGAGGAGATATGGGAACATATGTATATGTATTATTGATTCAATTTGTTATAAAGCAGAAAGTAACACCATTGTAAAGCAATTATACTCCAATAAAGATATTAAAAAAAAAAAGAAAAGAAAAGAATAAAACTTGTTCGTACTTGCAAGGGAAGAAAAAAAAAAAAGAAATATAATAGCTGGCCTGACTTTACCAAATCATTGTTGGCCCTGTATTGAGAAAATGTTTGAGAATAACAATTAGATTAACATGGTAAAATCCATTTATTCTCCATTGCTATATAGAAAGCCTTTTAAAGTCTGTAGTTCTAGTGTTTGGCAGTTTCAGAATTTCTTATTGCCCCATCCTTCATCTGCCAGGCCCCCATCAAATTAAATGCTGATATAGAAACCAGTCTAGAAACTTATACAGTGTTAAAATTAGTCCCAATACCAGATTCAGTCAACTGCAGAACTGGTTGGGGTACAACTTGTTATGTATAATGGTCAGAGAATGGGTATATTGAATGCTCTGCTCTGTGTTCACCAGTCTTTAGATTTTGGAGGGAAAAAGATAATTTCATAAGAAAAAAATCATATGGATCATCACTGGTATTCACTCTTTTATTCGAATTTTTTACACATTACAAGTTTTGCCAATGCTAAAAACTAGGATTCTGACAATTCATTCCACCAAAGCACAGATAAAACATGTTTGCTTCCACATATGTTACCATGAAGATTTATCAAGAAATATCTAACTAACCTCAAGAAAAGTTAGTGGAAAAATAAACATATTTTGAAACCTAATTAGTATACTAAGTATAGGGAAATTCTTTCCCTTGTTCTTCATTTTTATTATCATAAAATATCTAAAACAGAACCATGCACCTTTAACTCACTATACTAAATCAATAACATATCATCTTTCAATTTTCTGCCTTACCCACCTCCCCTTCTGGCTTAAACTGTTCTGTACATTGCCTTCTACTCAGAGAAAGAGTAAGAGGCTGGGCTTTTAAAGTGTGTGTGTGTGCAGAAGTGACTATTGATTGAGCTACATGTGGCCAACAGTTGTTGGAAACAAAGTGGAGGATTATCTGGCCAGCCACCTATGTGGTGTCACTTATGTGAAGTGACTATCTACTAATTTTTAGAACTATAAAAATTCAAAGATGAGATGATCAGCTGACAGGGGCGGAGTGCAGGCTGGTGGCCCTTGTAGGGCTCTATCTAAGAGATGAAGCAGAGGAAATCAGGTGAGGAGGGAAGCAGATCAATAAAAGAGTAGAGAGATACTGAGATGAGAAAGAGTGTGTGGCCTCAAGGAAAGAAACCTTGCCTCGATGCCTTCCTTGATTACTGACTAGCTTCCCGATGTCTGTTTCATGAGGTCTGTCTGCACTTCCCTCCTGTGTCTTCTGTATTTCCATGCTGACCTACAGCACGCAGTACCACCCTGACATTTTACTTGAGCTAGTTTGTTTGTTTTTTCTGGCATGGGTATGGTAGACATTTGAATCAGAGAGATATAATTATGTAATGGAAAAATTATCTAGCTCTTACATAGACACGGTATATTTTAACTGCCACAAACTCATATTGTGTTATAAAGATCAACTGGTGAAGTAAGAGTAGCTTTCCACTTTAGGATTTACTAAGTATAAGAGGAAAATGGAGGAATAATCAATGCAGGTGGGTTGAGGATAAGGAGGGATAGGTCAACATGAATACCAGTTTATGGTGTCAATGAACACTACATGGGGCTGGCTAGTTTCTAGATGCTAATCTTGATTTTAACACTCCCTAGTAACCTCCCTAGCAATCTCTGTAATTGTCTTATTGTCTTGGAACAATGTTTCA
The DNA here is from genome assembly GCA_004363435.1 of Platanista minor. Lineage (NCBI taxonomy): Eukaryota > Metazoa > Chordata > Mammalia > Artiodactyla > Platanistidae > Platanista > Platanista minor. Next base: position 8,307 of record RJWK010073490.1, on the reverse strand, counting down.
GACAACCAGCTCAGAATCAAATATGCTCCTATGGGGTGGGAGATATACATATATAAACAAGTTGCTACATTAAGAGGAAAAGGACTAAGGCTAAAGGCAGAAAGTAAGAAAATAAAATTGAGTTAAACACCAAAATGTAATTGCTATATAGTCTAAAAAGACCACAGCTATTGTGATTAAAATGAATTCTTTAAAACGATTTTCTCAACCAGCGTTATAAGAATGATCCTAATTTCATAACTGGTGTCATTTATATTTAATAGACATGCGCATTTATAAAGAAAACTTACTAATGTCAACATGTTCGTGCTAGTTGTCATGCTTTGGCTCCAGCAAAAAGTTAACTCCTAATACCTCCTAAATACTTCAGGCCACACCTTCTCTGACTTGGAGGGGCAACGCCATCCCCAATAATATTTTCATTTTCTGCCTCAAAGTTGTGACACATTAAATCCTTAGACATTTAAAATTATTTTCAATTTCAAATGTAATTTATATTTAACTCTACAACTTCAAACTTTGCATGCCATTAGAGGCTACATGGATAATTTCTATATGATAATAAATACACAAATCCTGATCAGAGGGGGACATATACAAAGTACCCTTCTATGACATAGATTTTCACATTATTTTGGAAAGTTATGACATATCTATGATTTACTGAACTTAGATTTCTGGTCTGAAAAATATATCTACTTTTTTAATGAGGACATAAAGTCACCTGTGTGTGTGTATCTATAGTTTCTATCTTTGTCTCCCTTCTTTTCCAGATGGACATCATATACACTGTAATATCATGTGATGAGAGGGACATAAAATCACTTTTGTGGTGTTCATGCTAAAATGCAGTACCTCAATCTAATCGTGAGAAAATTTCAGCCAAACCCAGACTTGGATAGTTGAGGAATATTTACAAAAAATAATGGGCCAGTACTCTCAAAAATGACAACGTTAAGCAAGATAAAGAAAGGCTGAAAAAAATTAAAAAACAAAGATTGTCCGAGATTGGTGGAGACTAAGAAGACATGAGACCTAAATGCAATGTAATGTCCTAGGTTGGATCCTGGGCCAGAAAATGAACATTAGCAGGAGAATTGGCAAGATTTAAATTAGATCTCTAGGTTTATTAATAGTATTGTATTATTGTTAATTGTAGGTAATTAGGTAAACAGAAGACAGTAGATGCGGGGAGTAAAAGAACAGTGAGTACTATATTGTGCCAAAATTTTTTAAGTATAAAATTATCTTAAAATAAAGTAAAAAATAAATTCCACATTTTGAGCCCAAGGGGCCGAGATTTTCATTTTATGTTTGTGAAAAATAAGACTATTCTGATAATTCCTACAAACAATCTTGGCATTGCAGAAAATTTCACTAGTGAAATAATACTTTGTAATCCTTCTGAACTTCCAAATTGAAGTCAAAGTATTTTCTCCATGTCATTAGGACACTATTTAACATTTTATTCATGCATCTATTTTTTTAATCAAGCAAATCATAAATGTCACAAAAATCTGATATTCTAAAAATATATAAACAGTAAAATACAATCACCACATTTTAAAAGAAATATTTTCTGATTTGGGACCTTTAAAATCTATAAAGTTGTTGTTCCATAACTTGTTTTAAAGGTGGTTTAATGTGTGGATTTTTTCCCACACTTTATCTCATGGCATATGCAGGTCAGTTGCTAGGAGTATGACAGTATGGCTATGAGGCAGCAATTTATGTTGACTATGAATTAAATTGTCATTATGTTCAATAATCTTTTTCAAAACAAAGTTTCTAGAACACAATACAGGAAAAGCTTTTAAATGGATGAACTGTAATCCTAGATATGCATTAAAGCAAGTTTTATCCTACTGAATATTAAGCTCCTGAAAATAACAATTGATGTGGAAATACTGGCAACATCCAAACTATTTTTATACAGATAATATTTCTGTAATAAAGTATTTTTTAGGAGAGATAAGATTGTGTTTTTATGATAGAAACACATATAATGATAGCTGATGTCTGGAAGGTATTAGACTGTGGTTATGAATAGATTTAAAGCCAATAGACCAGAGAGCTTCCCCAAGGAGGTGAGAGAAGATGGAAGGACAGGAGGTCCAAGGACTCCCCTGAGACACTGTAGGGGTTGAAGAGAGACTAGCAAAAAAGACTGAGAAGGAACAGTTGATAGAGAGGAAGAAAACCAGCAGAGGTGTCTTGGAAGTCTAGTGAAGAAAGTCTGAGTTGGTAGCATTGTTGGTAGACCTCTGAGAAAATTAAAAAGATGCATTCAGACAACAGGAGGAACTGAATAATTGGGGGCAGAGAAGGCACCTTTAGACCTTTGCTGAGGACCTTGAACAAGCCTGTCTTATATGCCAAAATTCTTTGGGCAGGAACTGGAAGGCTGTTATGTATAATTTTTTTGGTGCTGCTATAAAAATTATCACAAACAGTAGCTTAAAACAGCAGAAATATATTATCTTATAGTTCTATTGGTCATAAGTCTGACACAAGTCTTACTGGGCTAAAGTCAAGGTGTTATCAGGGCTGCATTTCTTTCTGGAGGCTCCGGAGGAGGATGTGTTCTCTTGCCTTTTGTAGTTTCCAGAGGTCACTCACATTCTTGGTTAGGGTGAGGGTTAGGATTAGGGTTAAGGGTCCCTTTGTCTATCTTCAAAACCAGCAATGTTGCATATCTCTGACCATTCTTTGCTTGTCACATCTCTCGCTCTCTCTTCTGCTTTCCGCTTCCTCTTTTAAATACCATACCCTTGGGATTACATTGGGCCCACCTGCCTAATCAATATAATCTTCCTATTGTAAAGTCTGCTGATTAGCAACCTCAGTTCCTTCTGCAACCTTAATTTTCCTTTGCCACGCAAACTAACATTTTCACAAGTTCTGGGGATTAGGGCATGGACATTTTCCATGGGCAGTTATTCTGCCTACTACACAGACAATATGCCTTGCTATTGAATAAGACATTATCTTTTTTCTTCTTATTAGTATCAGCATGTTTATTTCTTCACTAAGCCCAGTACTTTCCGCTAAGTAAACCAACCAGTGCATTTCATATAAAAATTTTTTAAACAGACAGAACTACACATTTTAACTTGACCAATTGTGTCTACACTCTCGAAATAGAATTGTGAGGTGCATACAACAGATGAAGTTTAAAATTCTAAATTTGACATGTGAAAAGAAGTTTAGGTTGTAAATGGATAATGTATAAAAGTTTGCCTTTAGAAATGTAGATGATGCGGAAGTTGCGACACAATTGTGCAATTGTTCAGTTTTTGTTATGTGTTGAGGAAGAAAAGAAAGAGCCCAAAGCCAGCAGATTGTCTTAAAGGAAATGATAGAACTAGAGCGAGGTACTAGTTGTGAGGCAGAAGCAAAGTTAGCAAACATGATTAGGAATTGTTATTAGGAAAATCTTGTCAGAGGTCAACAAAATCCAATGAGATAAATACGAGAGACAAAATACCTATGTCAATCTTGGGTCAAAATCAATAAGAACAGACATACAGAGACAAAGATGTGGAATCTAAGTTTTAGAGTTGGGCTTCTTACAGTATCAATAGATGGGTTCCTTTGTATGGCACTGACAATTTCTCATATTCTTAACAATTGTCTTGTACTTCCAATCCCTGGAAGTGTAACACAATACAAAGTCTCTTATGAGTATATCTTAAAAGTTCTCATCACAAGAAAAAAAAAGGAACTATGTGAGGTGACTGCTGTTAACTTATTGTGGTAATCATTTCCTAATAAATACGTATATGAAATTATTAGGTTGTACACCTTGGACTAAAGTCATGTGTCAATTACATCTCAATAAAACTGAAAAAAATCTCTTAACATTTCTAACTTCTGTGACAAAATTCTCTGCCTTCAGATAAAATAAATATTTACTAAACACTTGTTATATTTCATGTAAAGTGCTAGATTCTATGGTAATATAAAGATGATGCTCTTTAGCATTTTATATCATATGGGTAGATAGAGCATAGATATACAAAAATCTTAAATAAGCAGGCAAATATTGAATAGTAATACATTAATAAAATGCACATGTGATTTCATAAGACCACAGTGTAGTGTTCTGTTAGGAAAAATAACTGAAAAAAAAAGCAAGTTTTTTTTTTATTATTATTTTTATATGTCTAGATAAAAAGTCAGTTTAAGCCTGAGTGGGAATTCAGTAATAGTGACTTATTATAGGTTTTTAAGAGTAAATGAGGTGATCAAAGCCTTGTTTGGAAGATTAGTCCAACATGGTAAATAAAATAGATTATGCAAGGAAAAGATCAGAATCACAAAGACTAGTTAAGATTTTATTTTTATCATTGAAGATTACAATAATTTAAAGAGAATCACTGTGTTTAAAAATGGAACTCAAGGCTTAGATGGGAGAGGAACTGTGAAAGGAAACTAGTGTGAAGTGAAAAAAATAAGAGAATTTGATGATAATGGATATACAAATGATAGAAGACAAAATTCAATGATAACACACAAATGACCTGAAGACAGTGAGTACATGGTCATTCCATAACATAAATAGCAAAATTAAGGTGGGAACTGTTTGGGGGTGGTGGTGGGGAGACATGAAGTGGTTGTGGAGGGAGAGGTTAAAGTATATAATAAGTTTGTTTCCTTAGAAGATTCCAAACTAGAAAGAAAATAATAGTTTATGCAATTTCATAACCCAGAGATGATCACTGTAATTTTTAATATATTTGTTTCCATATTTCTCTAGATTGTTGAAGAAATGTTTATTTAAAAAAATAAGCTATATTCTTTATTTATTGGCAAAGTTAAAGACACTTTGATAAAAAAAAGCATTCTTATGCACTGTTTATATAAAATAGTATTTCCTTCCCACACAGCAACTTGGCAATATGCAGCAAGAACCTTAAAAAATATTTAAGACTTTCTTTAGTAATTCTTATTCTAGGAATTACCATTAGAAAATAATCAGAGATGTCCATGATGTATGTACAACTGTGTCCATTGTTATGTTGTTGGGAAAATTGGAAGAAAACTATGTATAGTTTAGCATAATTTGTATTGTACAGGGATTATCATAAAATGTTCTTAGAAATTTGGAAGAAATTACTGGGAAAACTTTTTTGGGTTAAGGTTTTTTTGGGGGGAGAGGCAGTAATTTTTCAACATTATGGAGATATATTTGATAATGCTATTTCTGTGGCTATATTAAAGTTCTATTCACTTGAATCAAACGACAATTACTTGACCATCTATTGAGTGCTGTTCTGTATGATGTGAAAGAAACTTTTTTAAAAATTAGGAATACCAACCCAGAGTCCAGAAATGCCCCCGTCAATACTGCTGCATTCTCAGCAATTTCTTAAGCTCAGCAAATATTTAATCTAATGGGAGGCTGGGCAACAAGAAATTTTATTACAGTAAATTTTTTTTAGTATAAAAATAATTACTTTTCCCTTTATGTGCTGCTGAGCTTCAAGTATTTGAAAACGATTTATCTCCTTCAGTTTTTAAATGAAACGAGTTAGGGAAGAGGTTGCAATAGTGTTTCTTTGAGCTGGGTTGTCCTCAAAAATTACTTGAGGTAGTTATTACTGATGAATTTTATTCAATGGCCCTCTGTGGATCTTTAGCACAGTTCACACTGTTGACAATATCAAACTAATCAAATTTCCTATGTTTTGAATTACAGGATTTAGTCCTATCTCTGAAAGAAACTACTCAGATTCTCTCCTTACCTACTACCACGTGCTGACATTCCCTCATTAAGACCAGTATGTACATATCCACTTCAGTGAAGTGAATTACTTATGGATACGAAATAAATAGGAGAAAGGGAGCTTTATAAAATGAATAGTGAAGCTATTAGTGACAATATACTTCCATAAATACTTCAAATGCATTATCCTGATGACTTTTATGAAGGAAAATCAAGGCAAATTTACAAAACTCCAAAAAGACCCACAGAGATTTGTAGATGACTATGGTGCCTTGTTTCCAGTTGAAAGTTTCTAAGAAGACATTTCCATAATTAGCTCCTAGAATCAGTTATCTCTGATTCTTCATATACTGCCAAAATGCTGTTATCTTTTTATGTTAATGTCTTTGCTTAAGGCATCTCCATGCTCAACAAGAAGCTGACATTTTAATATAACTAGAGGAAATTCAAAACAGGACTCCAAGAAATTCAGCCACATTTGACTGTGAATTTGACATGATTTAGACATAGCCATACTTCTCTGAGACAGCAATTTGAGGACTCTGGAAAGAGGAAAATAATTAGATTCAAACTGGAAAAACATGAAATTCTCAGATATGAGTTAAAATTAAAGGCACCAGATTTAATTGTGATGGAAATCAAAAGATACTGTTCCACAACCAATTTGTAGTATGGTAGTTTTTAATACAATCACCACAGAAGAGGAATGGATAGCCATTTAAGCCAGACCTGTCCCTGTCACCATTCCACTGAGCCCATCTCTGAAGGACAGTTTGACTTTTTCTTCGTCCAGAGAAATATAGACATCTTTTTTTTGTATTGGAGTGTAATTGCTTTACATTACTGTGTTAGTTTCTGCTGTATAACAATGTGAATCAGCTCCACATATACATATATCCCCATATCCCCTCCCTCTTGCATCTGCCTCCCACCCTCCCTATCCCATCCCTCTAGGTGGTCACAAAGCACGTAGCTGGTCTCCCTGTGCTATGCAACTGCTTCCCACTAGCTGTCTATTTTACATTTGGTCACTCTCTCACTTCGTCCCAGCTTACTTTTCCCCCTTCCTGTGTCCTGAAGTGCATTCTCTATGTCTGCATTTTTCTTCCTGTCCTGCCCCTAAGTTCTTCAGAACCATTTTTTTTTTTTAGATTCCATATGTATGTGTTAGCATACAGTAATTGTTTTTCTCTTTCTGACTTACTTCATTCTGTATGACAGACTCTAGGTCCATCCATCTCACTACAAATAACTCAGTTTTGTTTCTTTTTATGGCTGAGTAATATTCTATTGTATATACGTGCCACAACTTTATCCATTTATCTGCTGATGGACACTTAGGTTGCTTCCATGTCCTGGCTACTGTAAATAGTGCTGCAATGAATATTCTGGTACATGACTCTTTTTGAATTATGGTTTTCTCAGGGTATATGCTCAGTAGTGGGATTGCTGGATCATATGGTAATTCTATTTTTAGTTTTTACGGAACCTTCATACTGTTCGCCATAGCGGCTGTACCAATTCACATTCCCACCAACAGTGCAAGGGCATTCCCTTTTCTCCACACCCTCTCCAGCATTTATTGTTTGTAGATATTTTGATGATAGCCATTCTGACCGGTGTGAAGTGATACCTCATTGTAGTTTTGATTTGCATTTCTCTAATGATTAATGATGTTGAGCATCCTTTCACGTGTTTGTTGCCAACCTGTATATCTTCTTTGGAAAAATGTCTATTTAGGTCTTCTGCCCATTTTTGGATTGGGTTGTTTGCTTTTTTCATATTGAGCTGCATGAGCTGCTTGTAAATTTTGGAGATTAATCCTTTGTCAGTTGCTTCATTTGAAAATATTTTCTCCCATCCTGAGGGTTGTCTTCTGGTCTTGTTTATGGTTTCCTTCACTGTGAAAAAGCTTTGAAGTTTCATTAGGTCCCATTTGTTTATTTTTGTTTTTATTTCCATTTCTCTAGGAGGCGGGTCAAAAAGGATCTTGCTGTGATTTATGTCATAGAGTGTTCTGCCAATGTTTCCTTCTAAGAGTTTGATAGTGTCTGGCATTACATTTAGGTCTTTAATCCATTTTGAGCTTATTTTTGTGTATGGTGTTAGGGAGTGTTCTAATTTCATTCTTTTACATGTGGCTGTCCAGTTTCCCCAGCATCACTTATTGAAGATGCTGTCTCTTTTCTCCACTGTATACTCTCGCCTCCTGTATCAAAAATAAAGTGATCATATGTGCGTGGGTTTATCTCTGGGCTTCCTATGCTGTTCCATTGCTCTATATTTCTGTTTTTGTGCCAGTACCATACTGTCTTGATGACTGTAGCTTTGTAGTATAGTCTGAAGTCAAGGAGCCTGATTACTCCACTTTTGTTTTTCTTTCTCAAGATTGCTTTGGCTATTCGGGGTCTTTTGTGTTTCCATACAAATTGTGAAATTTTTTGTTCTAGTTCTGTGAAAAAGGCCAGTGGTAGTTTGATAGGGATTGCATTGAATCTGTAGATTGCTTTGGGTAGTAGAGTCATTTTCACAATGTTGATTCTTCCAATCCAAGAACATGGTATATCTCTCCATCTATT
>RJWK010073489.1:0-10240 GCA_004363435.1 Platanista minor | reverse complement strand
TTTCGGCAGCCATTTCCCCTCCGCGCGCCACATCCTCCTCCTCCTCGCGACCGGGACCCCGAGCGCGCGCCTCGTACCGCCGCCGCCGCCGCCGGCCCAGCCACCCCGCCGCCGCCGCGCACCCGCCCTGGCCCCGCCCCGCGGCCCACGCACTGAGCCCGTTGGGCCGCGCGGCTGCCACTCATCGCTCCCGCCACCAATCGCCCCGCACCAGAGGTCTCACTACTCTCCGGGAGGAGCGTCCTATCCATCCGGCCCATTGGCTAGTCACCACCCAACGGAATGAAAGGATTGGTCAAGAATCAACGCCCCCTCCCCACCCACTCCCAGGAAAGCCCGCCTTCCAGACCTAAACAAAGCTTTCCAGTGGCCAGAGCACGAAAGAACTGCCCAATCAGGAAGGGGCCGACACGGAATATTTCCTCGAGGCCGAGACGTGGCGTTTTGATTGGGCGTTACTACAGTGTTTCCCAGGCCGTCCAGACCAATCAAAGGGGGTTCCCGGATCTCGGGAGCGGCGAAGGGAAGCCCCGCCCCCGAGCGTGACCGTCATGAGGAAGGCGCTCGCTCATTGGCGCGCTGGGGCTTTTCCCGCGTGCTCCCGGGGCTGAAGGACGTTCCCGGGGAAGCCGCTGCCGGCGCGTGGGGTCCCGGTGGCAGTGGAGGATGCGGCGGAATCTCCGGGATCCCTCGGCCTGTCGCTTCCGGGGGGCAGCGGGGGCCGGGGGCCTCGGGGCTGGCGTCGGCCGGCCACCGCACTGGAGAGCCGGCCTGCCCTGGGGTCCGGGCGTCGCTGCGGGCGGTGGGGGAGGGGCGCGCCTCCTCCAGGCCCCGCCCCTCCCCCTCCCCCCTCACCGGCGCCCCGCCCCCTCGGCCAGCGCCGCCGCAGCCCCTTGAGCGGGCGTCTGGCCCGCTTGTGCCTGTCGTTGCCCGCCCCCGGTGTGCTCCGTTGTCCCCTTTTCTAGAGGCTTAAAATACTGAAACTTTATTTTGGTCACGTTGGCCATGTGACCCGCAGAACCGATGACTCATAGATGCCTGTCCCAGGATGAGGCCGCTGAGCAGAATCTTATAGAAACGTTAAGCCTCGGCGAGCGTGCTCGGTGGGCGAGGCAAGCCAAGTTTGCTTCGGTCCTGGGCTCACATTCGTGGCTTTTCCGATCAAATATTCCGGCGTCCACCGCACTCACGCCCCGTGCGAGCTGGGGAGACCAGCTGGGTTTCAGTCGCGGGGAGAGAGCTCAGAAGCGGGTTAGGATCCATCCTGGGGGGGGAACAGACACACCGCTGCAGCTTCTCTGGAAATTCGTCCACGTCTAGTAAACCAGCACACACTATACAGACAAGCCTAAAGCCAGATGAGATGGCAAAGATGAAAAATGCCCCCTCCCAGAGAAATTCAGGAATTGTACACGTGGGCAGGTAAGACCGGAAACAAAAGAGAGGGCTGAAATCTCCAAGTTTTAAAAAAAGGAAGAAAAGTTGAATGAAAAGCAGAGCTCCAACCGCTGTGTGAATCTTGTACGGTTTGCAGTGAGAACCTTTCAATCCTCTACATTTTGTTTTGTCCTTTGCTTCCCGTGCATGACAGCTAGCAGCAGCAGCGAAAGGTCCTCGTGTGAGTATTTTGGCACCAAGATTGATGGTCAAAGTGAATTTTGTGCCAGTCCTAACAGTATGTGTTCTTTTTCTCGTCTTCACAACGGAAAATTTCTTTAAGTTTTTCAGAAGTAAAGATGTCCCAAAAGAATATTTTGTATTATACACTAATTCTTCAACAAACTTTCATTTTATGAGGGTCAAAAAATGCAAAATTTTAACAACGAGGGTACAATATTTTATCAATTAGCATTCTTAATACCACCTATGTTGACGATCTGTGTGGTGAAACATATTCTTAAAAGTGATGGTGGCATTGAAAATTAATGTAACCCTTTTGAAAAGCAATTTTACATTATGTATTAAAAGCCATAAAAAGTCTGCATCTTTTGAGCCAGTAATCTTACTTCTGGGAATCTATTCTAAGGAAATAACACTAAATGCCAAAAAGCTATATGTGTGAAGGTATTCTTCACGGAATCACCGTATTTATTACAACAACAAAAAAAAATTGTGCTAATACTGGATGTTTAATAACTAAATTGTGTTGTATCTACACAATAGAACATCATGGTAGTCACAGACATTAGACACAGAAAGAAAAGTTTACCCATTGCTAGGTGGGGGGAAAAAGTTTTCAAAATTATGGCATTCACTTGTTATATATGATGTGATTCCAGGTAGAAAAAACTGCATTTTGAAAAAAGACTGATATAAAATACACCCAAGAAATGATATTTGGGGTATTGTGAGTGGTTTCTCTTATTTTCTCTATTTCGTATACTATAGCTATGCTGTTTTTATAATTAAAACATATACTTAAATTTAAAAATAAGGTTATCCAGTGTGTACTGGAGACCAGACTCTGTTAGATCCTGAGGATGTAAGGTTGAATAAAGTTGAGTGTCTCCCTCCAAGGAGCTCCCAGCCTAGCAGGGTTAACAGATATGAACAACAGCAGGTCAAGGTGCAGTGGGGACACAGGAGAAGGTAATGAATATCACCTGGGCCTCAAGTGCAGCCTGTAAAACTGTAAAACAGTGCTGCTCTTATCACTAACTTTTTTTGTTTTGGAAAATGTAGTTGTAAAAAATATGATGTATGTTAACATGTAATGGGATTCTATTTTTAATGAACTAATAAATTTTTTTTGTATTTCTATACAGCCCATACACAACAGGTAAACAAATCACAAAGCAAAAGCTCTTTGGAGTCCTCAATTATTTTTATGAGTGTAGTAAATGTATCCTGAGACCAATGAGTTTGAAAGCCTCTGGGCTGGAGAATGAGATGTTTTTGGGTGGACTGGCTGGCTGGTGTCTTAGACCATTCCGGGGACTGTAACAAAGTACCAAGGATTGGGTGGCTTATAGCAAGAGAAATTTACTTCCCCCAGTTCTGGAGGCTGGAAGTCGGAGATCAGGGAGCAGAGAGCAAACTGTATCATGACTTAAAAGGACACTAACCCCATCATGGCACACCCCATCCCCCATGGCCTCATTTAATCCTAATCACCTCCGGAAGGCCCCACCTCCTAGTACCATCACATGGGAGGTAGGGTTTCAACACATGAATTTGGGGGGAAACACAAACATTCAGTTCATAACAGCTGGTGTTTGCCTTTGCCTGGGAGGGTAACCAAGAGGTGGGTACTTCCAGTAAGGGAAGTGACTGTGAGTTGCCAAAAGAGCCCAGTTGGAAAGCAGAGGGGTCAGAAGATGTGTTGGACACCCCAGTCCATCCTTTGAATCCTTGGCCATTTTGGCCCTAATGTTCTTCAAGGAAAGAATGTTACTGTCCAGGACCAGATGGACATAGGTAAATAGTGGGAATATTCAATGGTTACTTTTTACCACAAAAATACTTGTAAAAGAGCGTTGTTTCCTGGTCAGCTTTCTGAAGTGATTAAAGTGACTGTTATTACTGCTGATGATAATAATAAAAGTGCTTGGACTTGCTTCCTTAAACTCAAGGTACCGAAGCTCCATGTTACTGGGTTGAGAGACGAAAGCAAGGACTGAACTGAATCCATTTGAGAGCTTAAAGACTCCTAAAAGGGAAACTCACCAACACAGGTCAAGAAAGAAATAATTATTCTATTTATGCCTTCCTTAGTTAGAAAGGTAACGATGATATCCAAAAGTCCTGCTTCCAAACAGTTTCTCTCCTTGCCTTTCCTTTAATTAATTTTTTAAATTTCGAGATCACTGTAGATTTGCATGCCATTGTAGGAAATAATACAGAGAGATCCTTTGTCCCCCCACCTTTACAAGATAAAAAATAATGAAAACTTGTGAGCTTCTGAGAACAAACCTTTCACTAATATTCCTTGTCTTCCCTCCTGCAAACACTCATCTTTCCTCCACCCCACCCCCCATGTCCGTTCAGCAATTCTGGCAACCATTGCAATCTCAGATTATCTACCATCAGTATACAAGAGTAAAGACTTGTCTGATGCCCCAAATATAAGGAGATATCTAGGCCTAGTAGACCTGAATTTCAGCTCACTTGAAATATAATTTGAACATAAAAAGCCCGATTTGCGGACCAGTAATCTGCTGAAATTTTGAAATGGATAAGTGGTTTCCCTTGTTCAGTATTTACTGAAGTGTCGTAAGGCAGAATGGACAGTAGTCCAAGGACCAACCACACCACTTCTGGCTGTTTTGTTTTCCTTTTAATATTAAAACCCAGAACAGGGACTTCCCTGGTGGTTCAGTTGTTAAGACTTCGCCTTCCAGTGCAGGGGGTGCGGGTTCGATCCCTGGTTGGGGAGCTAAGATCCCACATGCCTTGAGGCCAAAAAACCAAAAAACATAAAACAAGTAATATTGTAACAAACTCAATAAAGACTTTAAAAATGGTCCACATCAAAAAAAAACTTTTAAAAAAATAATAATTAAAAAGAATACCAGAACAGGGCTTCCCTGGTGGCGCAGTGGTTGAGAGTCCGCCTGCCGATGCAGGGGACACAGCTTCGTGCCCTGGTCTGGGAAGATCCCACATGCCGTGGAGCGGCTGGGCCCGTAAGCCATGGCCGCTGACCCTGCGCGTCCGGAGCCTGTGCTCCGCAACGGGAGAGAGGCCACAACAGTGAGAGGCCCGCGTACCAAAAAAAAAAAAAGAATACCAGAACAGAACATTATCCATCGCAATAGGGGTTTCAAGAGATGTTTTTAATAGAACACTACTCAGCCATGAAAAAGAATGAAATAATGCCATTTACTGCAACATGGATGGAACTAGAGATGATCATACTAAGAGAAGTAAGTGAGAAAGAGAAAGACAAATATATGATATCACTTATATGTCGAATCTAAAATATGGCACGAGGGCTTCCCCGGTGGTGCAATGGTTGAGAGTCCGCCTGCCGATGCAGGGGACGCGGGTTCGTGCCCCGGTCCGGGAAGATCCCACATGCCGCGGAGCTGCTGGGCCCGTGAGCCATGGCCGCTGAGCCTGCGCGTCCGGATCCTGTGCTCTGCAGCGGGAGAGGCCACAGCAGTGAGAGGCCCGCGTACCGCAAAAAATAATAATAATAATAAAAATAAAATAAAATATGACACGAATGTATCTAGGAAACAGAAACAGATTCACAGACATAGAGGACAGACTTGTGGTTGCCCAGGGGGAGGAGGGGTGAAGATGAGATGGAATGGGAATTTGGAATTACCAGATGCAAACTATTATATATAGAATGGATAAACAACAGGTCCTACTGTGTAGCAGAGGGAGCTGCATTCAATATCCTGCGATAAACCACAATGGAAAAGAATATAAAAAAAGAATGTATATATATGTATAACCGAATCACTTTGCTGTACAGGAGAAATTAACACAACACTGTAAATCAACCATACCTCGGTAGAAAGGAGATGTTGTTTAAACAATCATAAAATCTTTCCACATCACCCAACTATTGCATACAACATACCCGAGTGCACCCGCTCTCCAGGGACCCTCCCTGCAGTTACAGCTAAACACCTTTGATAGAATGTATCTCACCTCCATACCCTAATAAAGAGTCAACCCAGTTTTTTCGAGACTTTCCCTTTAAACCTGGAGTCTTTCCTCTCCCTCTTGAGCCTTCTGGTATGACAGCCGGTTAGTTTCTTTTATTCAATCCAAACTCAGGACCTTTTTTTTTTTTTTTTTTTTTTTTTTCTAAAGAGGGAAAATGCTAAAGAGATGGGGCTTTACTGGTTCTGATGGGCGCTTCATGACTTCCAAAGTTAACAGACCTAGGAGACCAGCATGACAGTGGACTCAGGAACTAGACTGCCTGGGTTCACATCATGACTCTTGTTCACCAGCTGTGTAACTTCCAGCAAGTTCCTTCACCTCTCTGAGATTTCCTAACCAGAAAATGGAGATAATAACAGTACCAACCTCAGAAAATTGTTGTAAGAATTAATTAGTTGATCTTTGTTAAGAACTTAGAATAATGCCTTGAACTTTGTTAACACTGTATATGTATTTATTACATAAACTAAAAATACCTCTGGCCAGAAAAAGAAAAAACACAGATCTAGGAGACCAGGATGCCACCTCTGATTCCTGGGACCCAGAGAGATATCAGTGGAGCCCCCAAAGTCTCTATAGAACAAGGACTTGGGGAGAGCAGTGTGATTGGAGGGAGGGGACAAGGGGACTTCAGCATATGCACAGCAGGGCCTAGCTTGCACGTCCATGGTCTGTTTATCTAGGGTGCTTCCAGGAGGCTGAGGGGGATGGTAAGGTTGCTGAAGTCACCCCCAGCTACCGCTGAAGACTGGTGAGACCGTGTGGAGGGCTCACATGTTTGTTTTGTCTGTTTTCTCACTTATTTGCTGCAACACTTTCCAATGTAATTTATGTCGACTCTCGGTCTTCCAAGGAAACATTGTTTAGTTGTTGCAAGTAAAATGATCTGTCAAAACACCTGAAGGGAAAAGCTGCCGCTCTATCAAAGACAATCAATAGTTTTCTTTGACAGTCACTGAGAAGCCAGTGCCCAAGAAGAATCAGAGCGATGCTATCTACCCTGGAAAATAAAAAAGATGTAGAGTCAGAGGCATTTCCTTGTCATTAGCTTTTCTGTTTTTCAAACAAAGTGAGCAATGTATTTTTCTTTGTGTGTTAAGCTGTGGCATATTACACAGCCATTAAAAAGATGGGGGTAAATCAGTGTGTGCTGTTGTGGAAGGTTCTTCAGCTTAAATGTGTCACTGAAAAAAAAGAAAGGCACGGGGCATAATGTATACTATTCTTGTGTGTATATAGATACAACATTCATTGCATATATAGATATTCTTGTATGTACAGAAAAAGTTTCTGGAAGAATAACAAGAAATGTATTGCCTGTGGTTGCCTTTGAGGGTGGAACAGAAAAAAAAAAAATAAGGCTTACTCTTCATTTGATATAGTTTAAATATTTTTGCCATGTACGTTCATCCAACAATTATTTATTGGGTGCCTCCCATGTACCAGATACCGGTTCTAGGTGCTGGGGATGCAACAGTGAACAAAACAGACAAAAATCCTTCTCTCCTGGAGCTGACAGGGAAGTGGGAGAGACATGATGAACAAGCAAATGTATGATCGCAGGTCAGAGAAGGATAAATGCTGGGAAAAAAATAATGTAGAAGGAGAGGGTGGAGGGATGAAGGTGCTGCTTTAGATAAGGTGAGGTCTCAGGCCTGAAGGAGTTGAGGAGAGCCAGGCAGTTATGGGGGGGAGGAATATTCTGGGCAGAGGGAACAGCAAGTGCAAAAGCCCTGGGGCAGATGCACACTTGGTAGTGTAGGAACTGTGATGAGACCACTGAGAAAGAGCTCTGGAACAAGAATCCAAAGAGGAATCTAAAGCCAGTTCACACAGGACTTTGAATTCCATGGTCCCAGAAAGCTGATGGAGAGGATTGAGCTGAGAGTATTATCTCAGTGGTGTTGGAAAAAGATCCCCCTGCCACGATGTGTGGACTATCCTACAACGGAGCAAAAGAGGAAGCAGAGAGACTTGTTGGGAGATTCTTGCAGTCATCAAGACTTGATGGTGGCTTAAACAAGGTGCATTCGTTTCCTGTGGCAGCTGTAACAAGTTACCTTAGTGGCTTCAAACAACATAGGTTTCTTCTCTCACAGTTCTGGAGGCCAGAAGTCCAAAAGTCAGTGTCACTGGGCCAAAATCAAGGTGTTGGCAGCGCTGTGCTCTCTCCGGAGGCTCCAGGGAGTAACCATTCTTTGCGTCTTCCAGCTTCTAGTGGCTGCCAACCATCCTCGGCTTGTGGCCACCACGCCCATCTTTGAGGCCAGCATCAAATCTCTCTCTGCCCCATCTTCACATTGCTCTCTCCTGTGTGTGTGTGTGTTCCAAATCTCCCTCTGCATCTCTCTTATAAGGACGCTTGTGATGGCATTTAGAGACCACCCAGGTAATCCTGGATCATCTGCCTCGTCTCAAGATCCTTAACTTGATCACATCTGCAAAGACTCTTTCTCCAAATAAGGTAACAGTTACAGGTTCCAGGGATCATGACCTGATATCTTTAGGGGCCGTCATTCAGTCCAACATACCAGGGTGGGGCAAATTTTTTTCAATAAAGGACCAGGTAGTGAATATTTAAGCTTTGCAGACGCTATGGTCTCTGTCACAACTACTCAACTGTCACAACTGCCATTGCAGTGCAAAAGCAACCATGGACAATATGGAAATAAATAGGTATGCCTATGTTCCAAAAAAACTTTACAAAAACCAGCCACAGGCCTTAGACCAAAGTGGACGTCCGAAGAGGTACGTGTTGGAATATGTACTGAAGGTAGAGCTATTGCCCAGGTTTTGCTGATGAATTGGAAGTGAATTTTTTTTTTTTTTTGCGGTCCGCGGGCCTCTCACTGTCGCGGCCTCTCCCGTCGCGGAGCACAGGCTCCGGACGCGCAGGCTCAGCGGCCACGGCTCACGCGCCCAGCCGCTCTGCGCGGCACGTGGGATCTTCCCGGACCGGGGCACGAACCCGCGTCCCCTGCCTCGGCAGGCGGACTCTCAACCACTGCGCCACCGGGGAAGCCCCGGAAGTGAATTATTTAAGAAAGAAATGCTTTGGGCCAAGGTTTGACGCTTAGAATTTTGCCTGAGCAGCTGAGTTAATGGTGTTGCCACTTAAAGACAGGGACAGAGCAAGTTAAGGATAAGAATTCCACTTAGGACTTTTAAATTCTGAAATGTCTATTAGATATCCAAGTGGGGATATCAAGAAAACAACTGGATATATGCATCTGAGGCCCAGAGAGGTTGTGGCTAAGAGATACAAGATTGATGAGTAACCAGCATTCAATGGCATCTAAAAACTATGGAACGTGATAAGGTTTCCTAGGGGAGGGAGTGTAATTCACTCTTTTACTCAATGATAATTTTCAAAAAATTTTTAAAATCATGAAATAAAGTGAATGTGTACGGAGAATTTTCTTTAGCTCTTTAATTAATGAGGGAACTAGTAAAGCGTTGAAACCGGTTCAAAGGAGAATTTGAAGAACACAGGTATGTTCATAGACAAGGAAGGTACTTGCTAAAAGATGCAAAATTCATTCACATCCTACAGGGCAATAAAGTGTCATATTTGGGGTTATCTCTTCTGTAGGACAAAAATTAATTACATCCATGGGCAAGAATCACTTGCATCACTCTCAGTTTTCTACTTCTGCTGAGTCCATAGAAAGGAGTTAAAGGTGCTCTCACTCCTGGAGAATCAGCTCCTCCCCAGAGGGTCCACTAGGCAATGCCCAACACTGTGCTGAAAGGATGCTCTTCATTTCCAAATCACAGGCAAATTTTTCCTGACATTCTCATTCAGCATTTTTAAAATTTATTTTATTGAAGTATAGTTGAGGGACTTCCCTGGTGGTTCAGTGGGTGGGACTCCGTGCTCCCAATGCAGGGGGCCTGGGTTTGATCCCTGGTTGGGGAACTAGATCCCACACGCATGCTGCAACTAAGTCCAGATGCCTCAACTAAGATCCCACATGCTGCAACTGGGACCCAGTGCGGCCAAAATAAAACAATATAAAAATTTTCTTTATAAAAGAAGTATAGTTGATTTACAATGTTGTGTTACTTTCTACTGTACCACAAAGTGATTCACTTGTACATATATATATTCTTTTTCACATTCTTTTCCATTTTGGTTTATCACAGGATACCGAATATAGTTCCCTGTGCTATACACAAGGACCTTGTTGTTTATCCATTCTCTATATAATGATTTGCATCTGCTAACCCCAGACTCCCACTCCATCCCTCCCCCATGCCTCCTCCCCCTTGGCAACCACAAGTCTGTTCTCCATGTCTGTGAGTCTATTTCTGTTTTGTAGATAAGTTCATTTGTGTCATATTTTAGATTCCACATGTAAGTGATATCATATGGTATTTGTCTTTCTCTTTCTGACTTATTTTACTTAGTATGATCATCTCTAGTTCCATCCATGTTGCTGCAAATGGCATTATTTCATTCTTTTTTGTGGCTGAGTAGTATTCCAGTGTGTGTGTGTGTGTGTGTGTGTGTGTGTGTGTGTGTGTGTGTACCACATCTTCTTTATCCATTCATCTGTCAGTGGACATTTAGGTTGCTTTCATGTCTTGGTTATTTAGATAGTGCTGCTATGAACAT
>RJWK010073488.1:0-10241 GCA_004363435.1 Platanista minor | reverse complement strand
TGGATCGACCCCTTGATCATTATGTAGTGCCCTTCTTTGTCTCTTGTAATAGTCTTTATTTTAAAGTCTATTTTGTCTGATATGAGAATTGCTACTCCAGCTTTCTTTTGGTTTCCGTTTGCATGGAATATCTTTTTCCATCCCCTTACTTTCAGTCTGTATGTGTCTCTAGGTCTGAAGTGGGTCTCTTGTAGGCAGCTTATATATGGGTCTTGTTTTTGTATCCATTCAGCCAGTCTGTGTCTTTTGGTGGGAGCATTTAATCCATTTACATTTAAGGTGATTATCAATATGTATGTTCCTATTCCCATTTTCTTAATTGTTTTGGGTTTGTTATTGTAGGTCTTTTCCTTCTCTTGTGTTTCTTGCCTAGAGAAGTTCCTTTAGCATTTGCTGTAAAGCTGGTTTGGTGGTGCTGAACTCTCTCAGCTTTTCCTTGTCTGTAAAGGTTTTAATTTCTCCATCAAATCTGAATGAGATCCTTGCTGGGTAGAGTAATCTTGGTTGCATGTGTTTCTCCTTCATCACTTTAAATATGTGCTGCCAGTCCCTTCTGGCTTGAAGAGTTTCTGCTGAAAGATCAGATGTTAACCTTGTGGGGACTCCCTTGTGTGTTATTTGTTGTTTTTCCCTTGCTGCTTTTAATATGTTTTCTTTGTATTTAATTTTTGGTAGCTTGATTAGTACATGTCTTGGCGTGTTTCTCCTTGGATTTTTCCTGTATGGGACTCTCTGTGATTCCTGGACTTGATTAACTATTTCCTTTCCCATATTAGGGAAGTTTTCAACTATAATCTCTTCAAATATTTTCTCAGTCCCTTTCTTTTTCTCTTCTTCTTCTGGAACCCCTATAATTCGAATGTTGGTTGCATTTAATGTTGTCCCACAGGTCTCTGAGACTGTCCTCAGTTCTTTTCATTCTTTTTTCCTTATTCTGCTCTGCAGTAGTTATTTCCACTATTTTATCTTCCAGGTCACTTATCTGTTCTTCTGCCTCAGTTATTCTGCTATTGATCCCATCTAGAGTATTTTTAATTTCATTTACTGTGCTGTTCATTGTTGCTTGTTTCATCTTTAGTTCTTCTAGGTCCTTGTTAATTCTGTTTCCAAGGTTTTGGATCATGTTTACTATCATTATTCTGAATTCTTTTTTAGATAGACTGCTTATTTCCTCTTCATTTGTTAGGTCTGGTGGGTTTTTATCTTGCTCCTTCATCTGCTGTGTGTTTTTCTGTCTTCTCATTTTGCTTATCTTACTGTGTTTGGGGTCTCCTTTTTGCAGGCTGCAGGTTCGTAGTTCCCGTTGTTTTTGGTGTCTGTCTCCAGTGGCTAAAGTTGGTTCAGTGGGTTGTGTAGGCTTCCTGGTGGAGGGGACTAGTGCCTGTGTTCTGATGGATGAGGCTGGATCTTGTCTTTCTAGTGAGCAGGTCCATGTCAGGTGGTGTGTCTTGGGGTGTGGCCTTATTATGATTTTAGGCGGCCTCTCTGCTAATGGGTGGGGTTGTGTTCCTGTCTTGCTAGTTGTTTGGCATACGGTGTCCAGCACTGTAGCTTGCTGGTCTTTGAGTGAAGCTGGGTGCTGGTGTTGAGATGGAGATCTCTGGGAGATTTTCACTGTTTGATATTATGTGGTGTTGGGAGGTCTCTTGTAGATCGGTGTCCTGAAGTTGACTCTTCCACCTCAGAGGCACAGCACTGACTCCTGGCTGCAGCACCAAGAGCCTTTGATCCAAATGGTTAACTTCACTACTAGACTGCGAGCCAAAAGACAGCAAGGACCAGACTTGTCTTTTTCCTCTACTGCAGCCCCACACTCGGCACAGTGCTAGCACCCAGCAGGCCCTGAACAAGGACTGGATGGATGCGAGTGTGGGTGGGTGGATGGATGGATGGCGGATGGACAGATGGACTGGCAGGCATGCAGGTCTGGGGCCCCGCTTCCGGATCTCTTACCTTGATTCTTAACTCCAAGTCTTTGATCCCTTATTTGCTTGCTTGCTTCTCACCTAAGATGGGACCAAAGACACCATCTTCGAAAGTCCAAAACTAGAAGTGACCAGCAGACCCAGGTAACCTTGACATTTGTACATTTTCCAGGTCTCCTTTCTTATTTGCAAAGTGTGACATCAGGGGCTTCTGCAGCACAGTTGATTTGTTTCGTTGGAGGACTCTAACAGCAAGTCTCCTGTGGGGTGTCAGCGAGTCGGGAGACGCCGGTCACCTGAGCGCATCCAGACCAGAAACTAGACTCCTGTCGGGTGTCAGCGAGCTGGGAGACGCCGGTCATCTGAGCGCATCCAAACCAGAAACCAGACTTTTTTCGTCCTTTGTGCTCAGTGTAGTTTCACTCGCTCGTAGGGTACCACATGTGGAGGTACTGCACCGGGCACTTCAGACGAGAGTTCCTAGTGCGAAACGACTGCGCCAGCACCTCATCTGAGACGCTGCCGATGACTCTGTGACTCTTTCCTTCTGCATTGAAGCCTGTAATATTCCTGATGGTGGCTTCCCCATTAGGTCCAGGAATGCAGATGACAGTGGTCTAGGTGTAAAGTCCCCGACCAACCTTGGATTATCATGAGGCATAAGTAAGCATTTATTGTTTAAGCTTTTTGTTGCTTTAAGCTAGTGAGATTTTTGGAACTGTTTTCATAGCATAATTTAACCCATCCTGACTGATCTAACTCCTGAATCCATCCATGAACCCTGGAGTTTTCTGTGTGCCCATGTTACCAATCCCAAGTCTAAATAATACCTTAAGTCTTTCTATTTCTGAAAGCCAAAGAGCCTATGAGACAAACTTAAAAATGCAATTTCAGGTTCTTAAATCACCTGAACTCCTACCTGGTTCATAGAGAATGTCTGTTTGGTCAAAAGGAATGTCTCATTTTGGTGTCAAATGATCAAATCCACGATTGTGTGGGTGATTGGAATTGAAGGCTCACTGGGCCCATCTTTAAAAGGCAGTGAAGGGTCGACCAAGGTCTCTAGGGGGCATCTACCTGCAGCAGGGAAGTGAGGGATCACTCCAGCCCTTGGTGTGCTGTGGACACTCTTCAGCCACTGTCTCACATGGAGAAGAAGAAAAGAGAAATCAAGAAAACAAAAGCATACTACTGAAAGCTTTAAATGACAAAAGAAGTCAAATCAAGAGGCAAGATGTCTGCACTTTGTTTCTATTTATGGAACACAAAGTTTAAACAGAGTTCTCCGTTCAGAATTCATCTGGCTATTAAAATTGCCTTCCAAGTTTTTATCTGAAAGGAAGCCAGCCGCATTTAAATCTTTCCCTGTAGTGAGTTTGTATTTAGATGTTTCACGTGGGTTTAATTCAGTGATCAATTTTACCTTGTCAAAACAGAGAACGTCTGTCAAAAACAGGATGAAGCTCATTAGTGGGATGCAGGAGATAATACAATAGAGGGGAGAATAAACAGATAACCTTGAAACAAGGAAATGAGAGCCAATTCAGGAAGCAAGGGGAAATAGCAGAAAATGATATGGTAGTCATAGTAGACCAAAAGCTAGTGGGACAGCTGTATGGTACTTAGTAAGTGATACTGAGGAGGAAAAAAAGAAGGGGGGTAGTTTAGGAGATAAAGGATTTTAATCTGGAGAAGAGAATAGGAACTTAACAGCTAAGTAGGGATTTGACACCTTTTATGTATAAAAACAGCCCAGTATAGTTGTAAGAGTGCTGGACTGAGTGGAAGTCAGGAAATCAAGGGTCTAGACCTGAGTCTGCTCTGGCCTTCTGCTCTGAGCCTCAGTGGCCTTGCCCATAAAATGAAGTTTGGGGCTTCCCTGGTGGCGCAGTGGTTGAGAGTCCGCCTGCCGATGCAGGGGACGTGGGTTCGTGCCCTGGTCTGGGAAGATCCCACATGCCGCGGAGCGGCTGGGCCCCTGAGCCATGGCCGCTGAGCCTGTGCGTCCGGAGCCTGTGCTCCGCAACGGGAGAGGCCACAACGGTGAGAGGCCCGCGTACCGCACAAAAAAAAAAAAAAAAACAAAAAAAACATGAACAGTTTGGATTAAGATGACTGTTTCTAAAACAATATTTTAGAAAAATATTGTTCAATGACGCTTCATCATCACAATCCAGAAAGTTCTTATACATGAAAAGTTTAACATAAGGATTAACTTAAGGATGGATAATTATTTATGAAATTTTGGAAACTGGAAAGATCCTCGGGCGGTCTTTAAAATTCAGATAGAATCCATTAGATAAAAGTTTAAGAGACAGACCAGGAGACATGTTTGAGGTTTCTTCTAGCCACCAAACAATGTAAAAATATTTTATTATCATCTTTTAGAGGAGACTTTCACAATGACCAGCCCCTAAAAGGAGGGAAACAAAATCCAAATTGCAAATTGTTGATTTATTGTCCCTGTAACAAAAAGAAGCTCAAATAACCAGCCATTGAATTGGGGATAGCAGAGGAATTGAAGTTCAGGAAATGCATGCTATACAAGCTATAGGCGAAGCCACTGAGGGTTTAGAGTGGGCTGTGTTTATGGGTAAGGAGTGCAAAAAGGGGGAAGTCCAGCCAGAGTCCAAGCAGTAAGTTCATTAGCTTGAGGATGGCGAGAGATTTTTGGCGTGTGTTCATTGGTCAGGAGATAAATGTAGGACTTCTGTAAACCAGGCATTTACCAGAAATCAGTCTCTCAGTTCTTTAATTCCATTCTTCTGAGGGTACATGTGTGAGAGTCTCCACTTCCTATCCTCTGGTTCCATTTTAAATTGAAGTTCTTTCACAGTACAAAGAGAAACCTAGCCAAAACAAGGCTCTAAGTTTGAATGGTGCTGTGTTTTTACATGGCCAGGCATGGTCACATCTTACAAGAAGCTGGTAAGCAGTAGGGTCAGTATCTGTGGTCCTCCCGCCTAATAGCTGAGCCAGGGTGTTCAGAGGGTGGATAGTGGAGAGGACACCTCAGCTGGCTTTCTATCTACTGGATAGAATCCTACTCTGCAGCAATTACTTTTTTTAAAAAGCAGCAGGAGAGGAAAATCCCTTGTTGCTGCCCTATTTCAACATGAGGAAGGTGCCAGGCATAAGCCTCCATCAGCCACTGATTAGGAAAACATGTACAGCCAAGGGGGGAGTTGGGTCTGTGGGAGCTGTTCTTTGAAATGGCTCTGCAGGGTTAATGCTAAACTAAGAGAAAAGGAAATCATCTAAACCCTCAAAGTCCTAGAATGGTTCCTTTGGTCCTATTTTTGGAGGTGGCTCCTTTACAGCTGGCCTTCAGCCAATCTGGGACACACGAGGTTCCCTCTGCATCTACCTTTCTGGTGACCTCTCCTCTCTGGAGCCAACTCTCACTCTTGGTTGTTCAGCAACTCTCCAGGTAGACCTTCCTTCCTGGGAATTCATAAGCCATACTTGGTGTTTCCTAATGTTTTTGAAAATGGTGACACTTTTTTAATGTGAAAAAAATGTCAGTGATTGCCATTTGATGGTAGTTAATGGTCTGGAACCTGATAAGTGAGTAATCAGCAAAGCAGATTAACAGATTTCCTCCATTCTGGATGCCACATGTTTTTCTGAAGTCAGGATGTGTACTTTAATGATTGATGTATAGATGTAATGTGATAGAATTGTCCCTGCTCCCCAAGAGGTCATTGACTTGATGGCACTATAACTGAAAATATAGAGAGAAAATATGAAAGTGGAGTCCAAGTAATAATAAAAATGTCAATATGTTACATACAACAAAAAATGCAGGCTTAAGATTTTAAATGTCATTTATTTTTTCTAGATTATACCTTCATATAATTCATAATTCAAAAGGTACAATTGGGATATAGCAAAATTCTTCCTTTGGATTCTGTGCCCCAGCTGCCCAGTTCTCCCACTTGGAAGCTGTGTTAGCATTTTCTTGTTTATTCTTCCAGAGATAGTTTATTTATATGTCAGGAAGGATATATGTAAATTATCCCCTTATTCAAATAATAGAATACTGTACACACTTTTTTTCCTATTCCTTGCTTTTCTTTCTGTGCAAGAATATATCTTGGATATTATTCTATTGCAGAACATCAAGAACTTCCAATCCCTCCTTTATAGCTGAGTAATATTCCATTTTATAGGTATACAATGATTAATTTAGCCTGTTCCCTAAAGAGAACACCTAGGTTGCTTCTAATCTTTTGCTATAACAAACACTACTGTAGAGAATGACATTGTATTCCTGTCATTGGATCAATTTTAGAAATAAAATTGCTATGTCAGAAAGTCTGTGCATATGTATATTTGACAGATATTGCCTATTTGTCCTCCATAGGAACTGTACCATTTTATATTCCTGTTAGCAATGTATAAGAATATCTATTTCAGCACATCTTTTCAACACAGTATGTTATCAAACTTTTTTATCTTTGCCATTCTATTAGGTAAAAAGTGGAATTGCAATGTAATTTTTAAAAATTTTAATTGAAATATGACATATTCATAAAAGTACATTTGTCATCAGTGCACAGCTGAGTAAATCTTCACAAATTAAACACACTGTATAACGAACACCCTGTTCAAGAAACGGCACAGAACCTACAGCCCAGAAACCCCCCTTATACTTTCTTCCAATTCATGTTTTTGCTTTTCTCTTATCTTTAGTAACCATCTTTTTAAAACTATGTCTTTTTATTTTGAAATAATTTGAACTTGGCTTAACAGAAGTTAAGCATCATTTCGTGTGCGTAAGAGCCACTTACACTTCCTTTTCTCTGAACTGTGTGTTCATATCTTTTGTTCATTTTTAGATTAGGCTGTTGGTGTTTCTCTCCTTGATTTGTGGAAGTGATAAGGAACTTTCAGTCCACAGTAGAAAAGATGTGAGCATTATGCTGGAATTTATCAACTGTGGTTGACCCCTTGAGAGTGGATATTCAGCCTTTGGAACTCCAGAAAACCAGTAAAGAGTAACACAACTCAATAACTGGTATAATCAGCACACAACTCAACAACTGGTATAATCAGCCAAAGAAGTCTTCTACCCTGGACCAGAGTCTCAGCAGCCCATTGCCTCTCTTTTGTTTAACTTGCAAGCCTGGCTGTCCCCACCCCATCCTTCCCCACTCCCCAAAAAAGCCTGGAGCAAGTGGGTTCTTCTGTCAAATGGGTGATTTATCCTCAAGCATCAAGCAAATGTTTTTCAGGTAACCAGTTGGAAACCCAACTTGGTCAAGGAAAAGATCTGTTAAACAGCAGTATCGGAGAAGACTGTCAGGAAACATTTGGCAAGAAGTCTCTTCCAGAAGAGAGGTGCCCAATCATGAATGAGCAGCTGACCAGGGTTCTCCCAGAGTACCCCATACCCGTGCTCAGCTCAGCTGCCACAGCAAACAACAGCATCGCTCTTTGCCTGGAGGTGCTCGTTCAGAAAGAGCTTCCCAGGGAGGATACACACAGGAGGGGAGTTTCCCTTAAAAACAAAAGCAAGTAGGAGTTTTCTGTTGGTTTTTATTTTTTTTTCCTCCTCTTCTCTCCCTCTGACTGGACAGTAACCTCTCGCCACATGCCTTCCAGCAAACACTCATCACCCGATAAATCATGTGACCCTTTCTGTTTATTTAGAAGTGCTGGCCCGACGGGGGCCTCTAATCCAGACCCTGGTCTGTAACCAACTTCAGAGTGGTTTTCACTGGAAAGGGAACTTCTGAACACCCGATAAGGCAACTTATTCATTTGCATAGAAGAGCTCCCCTGAGTCATGCCCCGGGCTTTACGGAGAAGCAGTGAAATGTCAGACTGTTTATAAAGCTGCCAAAAAATGTCTTCTAGAGAATACCAGCCCTGTTTAGCTTCTACACAATAAGGAGTAGCTATAGAAAATCTCCTCTCAAAAGTAATATTAGGTTCCTTTTTGAAACTTTGTTTAATGCTTCAGATTCTGGAATCAACAAAATGCAAATAACTTTTGCTGCGTGCTTTGCCAAAACCTCTGACTGAGCAACTTTAACTTTCATTTAAAAAAAAAGGCTACTTATAATGAGAAGAAGAAGGGGGAGGCTGCTTTTGCCGAGGTGAAATGCCTGCCTCTGAGTCGAGCAGTGTATCTCTGCGTGGGTCTGGAAACTTCCAAGGTCAGAATCTCCTGGGCTGAGCACAGAGGAAGTTCCCCAGGCCCTACGCCAGGTCTGAAGAATTAGAATTGCAAGAAGTCGGGCTCCAGAAATATGCTATAAAGAGACCAACAAAACAAAAAAATGTAGCCACAAAAAACCTTTTCAGGTGAAATGTTATACTTATTGACATGGGACAAGTCTGCTTCCAAAAACACCATTTCGAGGACCTAGAAATGCCCTCACTGGGTCGTGGACAACCAAGCTGTAACATGAAAAACTTCTGGAGGGGACAGAACCTTCACTCTGTGATCCACCTTTCCAGGTTTTGTGTTTTTTTTTTTTTTTTTTTTGACTTCCTTTCAATCTACTTGCTGGCTAGTTTTTTCAAGATAAATAGGCACTTTATTCAGTTAAAAAAAAAAAGTCCTTGTCCCCTAGGATTGTCCTTGGAGGGCAGATGTCTTATGATAGGCTGCGGGAACACTGAGAATGCATCAGTATAACACGTGTGGCTGTGCAGATATTGAAAGGAGTAGGGTGGGCGCAGGAACTGGAGAGGGTGAACTGAGGCTTGTAGGAAATTGTTCAACCAAACCATTCCTTCACATTTCCTGATGTCATTTTGAAGTCTGTCCAGCCTTTTACCTCAGAACCCAGTTTCTCACCTCTGAGTAAATGAGTTGGGAACAGAATCCAGTCACAGATCAGAGCTGCCTATTACTATAACCTTGGGAGTCTTGGAAGCAAGTTCACTGCAGCATTACCGCTACTCAGGAGCTTCCTATAGGCTCCTAGAGGCAGCCCCTGAATAGAATTAGGGCTCTGTCAGCAGAGGAGAGGGGAGTAGCTGCTGAACAGGCCATGGAGAGTTGGCAAGATCCCAGCCAAAGGGATGGTGCATTATCTTTGGTAGGGAGTTCCTTCCTAACGGCCAAGGATAAATGTCCAGCCCCAGGGAAAAGGAGTTCATTTGATTTTAGAAAATAAAAAAGCAACATTTCTCATCTGACTGTTTTGTTCTGTTTCATTGTCTGGAAGTAAAATTCCTGCCTTGCCCTAAAGGTAGAAATTTGATTTCTCTCCCAGAACTTGGGACATTTGAGTAAACTCCAGGCTTGCCAGAAAGGTCTTTCCTCTGGAAGTCTCCAGCAGGTCCTCCCTGCTCATTTTTTTCCATTTGCCCCTCTGCTGCAAGAAGTGTATGTTTAGCTGGGGCGTGCACACACGCCCTGGCATTTTTCACCAAGGCGTTTCCAGTAATATCTAAGTGAGTCTCTGAAACCTCCAAGCTGGACATGTGTTTTTCTTTTTTCCTGAAGCAAATAAAGCCTGAGCAAAGAGTTGTGTGTACTCAGCAACTTTGGTGTGTTAGTTTGCCTTCCAATCTGGCCTCACTCAGGGTGCTTATCTCTTAGAAAGGGAGATTATTACCACACAGACTGGGCTGGAAACCGCTTCGCTGACAGGTTTAAGAGTCTTAACAAAATAAACAGCAGAAAAGGCAAAACTGTGTGCAAAATGGCTTCATGTGGGAGGGAGGCTGTGGTGGGGTAAGCGCTGGCATTTCCTTCCGACCAACCCCTTGTCTCCTTGTATAGAGACAGCTGCTAAACTGACAAGCCCTTCACCATACCTGCTGATCTGGTTTATGATTCATGCCTTAAAGGACCCTACAGTTGTGGTGATTATTCTTCCTGTTTTTCATACCCAGAAAGCTATACAAATAATAGAATCATGCCTTTGAATTTCTCCTCATCTTGCTTAAAGGGACCCAATTGCAGAATCGTTTCCTTGGATTTGACAGAATCTGAACTATGACCTGTATTTGCAAGCAACTTGAGGACAAGAGAGTATCATTTACTTCTCTCTCTCGCCCTTCCTAGCACAGTACTAGGAAAATGCAAGGTGCTCCATAAATGTTTGTCATATGATTGAATGAATAAATGGATGGATATATTTGCTGTCTCATTTGAATAGTACCCTGGAGTTTAGGCGGGTAAAAGTGCTTATGCATATAAATTTACTCTTGTTTCTAATACCGGTAGCAATATTTTAAGCTAACTCAGTACAAAGAAACAAGTGAGAGTGCTTAACACCTAAACCGGGTTCCATTAAGATGGAGGGTAGCTGTTGGGCTGGCCAAAAGGTTCCTTTGTGTTTTTTTTTTTTT
>RJWK010073487.1:0-10241 GCA_004363435.1 Platanista minor | reverse complement strand
TACCTGCCAATGCAGGGGACACGGGTTCGAGCCCTGGTTTGGGAAGACCCTACATGCCGCGGAGCAAGTAACCCTGTGTGCCACAAATACTGAGCCTGTGCTCTAGAGCCCTCAAACCACAACTACTGAGCCTACATGCCACAACTACTGAAGCCTGTGCACCTAAAGCCCGTGCTCAGCAACAAGAGAAGCCACCGCAATGAGAAGACTGCACAGTGCAACAAAGAGTAGCCCCTGATTGCTGCAACTAGAGAAAGCCCGCACACAGCAACAAAGACCCAACGCAGCCAATGAATAAATAATCTTATTTAAAAAAAAAAGAATTTATGGTAAATCTGTTTTCAGAAGCTGTCACTTTAATGTATCATTTACATTTAATGATCCTCATCTTTACAAACAGCAGTTCTATTTAGTTATGTTATAATTAACTTGCCAGAATTTGCAGATATTGCAAAAAATAAATTTCAACATCTTCTAAGCATAAAGTCAAGTAACAGGCATTGCATCTATTCAAATACTATGAAAGGATATCCATTATTTGTTTATTGGGCTATAGCTACTGAAATGCATTGTACACATCTCTTATCTTCCATTTTAGAAGTATAATTGGCCTCTATCACTTAGGTGGAAATATGAAACAGTAAATTTTAACTACAACCCAGAAAAATTTCTCAGGGCACAAAGAAATTGTACACTGACCTCACTTTAAAAAACACTTAAGAATTCTATATAATTAATGTTCATATTTTCCAGCTACATGAAAGCTAAATATATATTCATAATGACATGGGCACAAATTCCAAGATAATATTATGCATAAATTTTCCATATAAATAGATGAAAAGATATATCTACAGTGACATATATCTCTATAGCCACATGTCTAATGTCTAAATTCAAAGATGATGAATGTTTGTTCAAAAACAATCATTGGCAAGTAGATATACTAATCTCAGATTTTTTCATCAATTATAATAATTTGTTAGCTTTTAATGACACTTGCTTTTATCACAAAGTGGTAATGTTAAAATAATAAAATACCTTTAAACTACAAATACCTTATCATACACTCAGATGTCAAAACTCATAACAAAATAAGAAAGGTCAATTTAAAACAGATAATCAGTTGGACAACAGAAGCATAAACAGGGCCTCAATCGGATAATTGATTTCTTGTTGTTTTTAGCTCTGCTTTCATACAATCCCACATGCATACACTCAAACAGAATAAATGACAATTAAAGATCAGTGATATATAGCATCTTCTGATGAGTTAAATACTACATTGATCCATATATATTTGTGACTAAATTCTATTTATTTTTACATTTCTAGCCCCAAGCAAATCGTGCAAGTAAATCATTTCTATCTTTCACTAGTTCATGATAGTGATTCCACTGCCATAAGCCCTGACCCCGAACATCCTGCAATTAACATTCTAATACCTTTAAATATAGGTTGCATTTTAATTTACTATTGAGGGTAGCTCCATAAAATTTCTCATAGCTGCACATTGCAAAAGTGATTGTTAATAAATTACTCATTATATCAAAATAATATATATGTCTCTTTAATTTCACCATACTGTGAATTTATCCTTATTAGTTCTCTCTTAACTTTTTTCTATCATCCACATAACTCTCTCCTACTCTATCCTACCTCTTCCCTCACTCCTAGCAATAATTTCCATTGGTAACTAAAATTTGTTTTTAAAATGTTAAAGCCATATTTATTTACTTAAACTATATATTCTTTTGGTGTTTTATGAGTTAGATTTACATAGTATATGTTAAGATTTAAGATTAGTTTTACCTAGAAACAAAGAGATGGACTGTTTGGCTCTCATACTTTCCATTCCTGATTTTATTGTAAAAACTTTGGGGGAAAAAGTATATATCCTGTTCTTTGGGGGTTGGAGGAAGATTTCTCAAATCACCCCATCTGGTGGTAAGTAGGTAACAGTATATAATTACACACATGTATAGTGTTGAACCAACACACACACATATCTAATTCATCAAATAGTGGAAGCATAAATTTATCCCTACAAATATTTTTAATAGACTAAGTACTGCTTAATGGTTTAAAAGCCTCATGGAGTGCAACTAAAATCTAATAGTCACAGGTAAAGTATTTTCTTTCTTCTTCCTTTAAAAGAGGAAAACAAAATCAAGAACAAAATCTTTCCTATATTGTCCAAATCCACCTTTGGGTCTCTGCCTGAGGAACTCTGACTTAAGGTACTCAACTCATTCCATCAAATGTATTTTAATTGTGATTTATGACTATAAAAGAGAAGTTTTTTCGTTATACCTGGTGAAAAGGCTCTGTGTGTAAGTGAACACATGCAGATTGTGGGGTTTTCTTTTCAAGATTATCAGTGAAATAAAATCCTCAAATTTAAAAATTTTCATAAAACTTGCAGACCCCTGAGAACACATCCTTGGACCCCTAGGGGTCTGCAGACCTCAATTTTTAGAGACACCACCCTATGTTAAGCTTATGACATTAAGATAGAAAACATACGTTATTACCAAATCATAGACGTATATATGTTTGAAGAATGGGATAAACAGTGACCCCAAATGTTTTTGTCAGCACTGCATTTCTCCTGCCTAGTCATGTTTTTCACTTGGATATGAGGCACAAAAGGAGAGATTGTTACATAACAAATGTGCTTCTGTGTATTTCGTCACAATGCTATTCACTGGTGTTAATCAGACCAGATCTGAACACATGGACTATACTATCCAAGGTTTAATCATGACCATATTCAGCAATTGTTATTTTACCACTAATATTTAATTCAGGTAACAAGAGAACCATTTGCAAAAATATTCTCAAGGCTATTTGGAAACTATAGATTCACTTGTGAATTGTCAGAACACATATTGCTTCAATATACTTTGCAGAAGTGAGAAGTCAGAGCAAAACGTTTTGCAAAATAACCCTTTCCTCTCCAAGTCACTGCTCTCAAAAGCAGCCAATATATAAGTGAATTACCAAAGATATTTTAATGTAGTCACTTAAAATTTTATTTATTAAGCATATATTTGCATATAGAGAGCTATTAATTTACTGTGTTCTGAACCTAGGTCTTAAACCAATTTCACAGGAGTCAAGAGAGTCAAAAGAACAAAGGTTTTTCTCAATAATATCTTTATTACTTCTCTTTAAAGTTGAAGGTTAGGAAGTGGGTGATGAATGGCAGGGATGGTAGTTATTAAAATACTGTTTCCTGAAGAGAACATTAACACAAGTTTGCCTGCACTTAATACTTTTTATTAATATACGGATTTAATAACTTCTTAAAATTTAATTAATAAATAGACTCATAGAATTTTAAAGCTAGAGATATCCTTAGGTATTATAAAGATCATGCCCTCATTTCACAGTTGAATAAACTGAGGACCAGAGATGTGATGTATTTCAGAACTTGTTTTATGAAAAATGTCTAATGTGTATTATAAACTTTTTGATGCCTAATTCACTTTATCCAACACCTAGAATATTAAAGAACACAAACAATAAATCAGTGCTTTTGAGGATGATATCAACTTAAATATCAACTAAAGGACTACCCTGACTATATTAGTTTGCTAGAGCTGCTATAACAAAGTACCAAAAACATGATGGCTTAAACAGAAATTTATTGTCTTGCAGTTCTAAAGACTAGAAGTCTGAGATCAAGGTGTTGGTAGGGTTGGTTCCTTCTGAGGACAATGAGGGAAGGATGGGTTGTAGGCCTCTCTTGTAAATGGCCATCTTCATGTTTAGATGGCATTCTCCCTGAACACTGACCGATTACTTATCCCAATAACAAGATTAGAGGCTGGTTTCCTTTATCAGACAAAAAATCCATCAATTACTGTGCCGACCCTTACCCCGCTGCACCCCGAGGTATCTATATCCTCATTCCTGGAACCTGTGAATATGTTAGGATCCATGGGAAAAGTGAATGAAGGTTGCAGGAGGAATTTAGGCTGCTAATCAGTTGACCTTAATATAAAGAGATTATCCTAGATTATTTTAGTGGGCCCAGTGTAATCACAATTATCTTTAAATGTGGAAGATGGAGGCAGAAGAGTAAGTATCACAGTGATGCAATGTGAAAGATGTGATCAGACATTGCTGACTTTGAAGATGAAAGAGGGCCACATGCCAAGGAATGTGGATAGCCTCTAGAAGCTAGAAAAGATAAGGAAACGGATTCTTCCCTAGAGATTCCAGAAAGGAAAGCCCTGACGACACTTTGATTTTCACCCTGTGAGACCTGTTTCAGACCTCTAACCACCAGAACTGTAAGATAATACATGTGTTGTTTAAAGCCATGTGTTTGTGGTAATTTATTACAGGAGCAAATAGAAAACAAATACAGTTCCTCTTGAAGGTATTAGCAACAGTGACCCCAATAAATCTATACTCTTCTGTAATATTGTTGACATGTCAAGTAATTAGGATAAATATCATTTTAATGGTAAGGTCATTACTATCAACAAAATAAGTGGGTTCAGTCACTCGTAACAATTTTACCCATCACATAGGTGTGGCTATCTTCTCAAAGAGACAATGTTGACTACAGAATGGAGCAAAACTGATGTATATTAGCCAGATAATGCTTTGATTACATATTACTTTACACATGTGAAAATGGACAAAAGGAAATTCAGAGTTTTCTATAACTACCAGCTCTTAAGTTTAAGTTGTACAGGAATTCATATTTCACTTTGTATGAATCACCCAGGGATTTTATTAAAATGCAGATTCTGATTCAGTAGGTCTTGGGTGGAGCCAGAGATTCTGCAGTTTCTAAGAAGTCCACAGGTGATGCCCATACTGCTACTCCATGGAACACACTTTGAATTGCAAGGATTTAGACACAGATGCACCAAACCCTACCAGATAAGTAAACTGGCTCCAAATCACAACCAATACTGAGTTCAAAAGTAGTCTCTCTCTACATTAAGTACTACTAGCTGGGAAAAGGGAAAAAAACCCAAAAACGACCTTTAGGATCTCTTAAGCATTCATTGGTGATAAAAGTGAGCCTCTAGGTTCTAATTAAAATGCTTGACTGATTATTTTAATAACTTACATACATATTCAAAAATAACTTCATGTTGTCTTAGAATAGTGGGGATGAGTAAAGGCTGAGCATTCTATACCTAATGTAATACTTCCCATTAGTGTAGAATATATTTCTTCTTCCACATTTCACAATTCCTCAGATCTCTTCCAATTGTTTCTCCGTTGAGGAGATTTCAACACAATAAACGATTGGTCTATGAAAGGGCAAAGCTATTTGGAAAATGGGTCTGGGATAATTACTTTCCTAAATGGCATAGCTATTTCATCCATGAAGCACACTGTAGGTTGACCAAACTAACCAAGTAAGAAAGTATAATATATAAAGATATATATTAAAGCAATATATTAGTATTGGAGAAAACTTATGATCTATCCTTTCACAAAACCCAATGAAGAAATGCTTTCACCATTGCTTGGTACTTGACAATAAAAAAAATAGTGTATGGGTCTACATGCCTTCTGCCACCGAAGCCACTGGAGTCAAAACAAGGATCCCTTTCTCTTAAAAGTCATCCTATCTGTTAAGAATTTTCATTTCCATTGAGAGAGAAAGGAAAATGTCATAAGCATTACAGATTCATAAAGAGAGTAAGTCAGGGAGAAATTTTACACACACACAAACACAATTTTTGAAAACAAATGAAGAAGGGCCTCACTCTAGCTCTCCAACCTATAACCTAGTAGTTAAGAATGAAGCCTCTGGGAATGGCACTTGCCTTGAAGTACTGGCTCTGCCACTTACTACTTGCATGACCCTGGACAAGCACCATGCTTGTCTACCTGAGAAAAGTGCCTACCCAGGGCATGTAAGTCACATGTTTCCATGGCTGTTTTAAGAACCATAAAATAAATTTCCCCCAACCCCAAGGGAAGAGAGGCTAAGAAAATGTTTTCCTCAATTTTTGTCACTCTAACAAATAACACATTTAAAGATTCTAAGGATCAACCCAATTGGACATAAGTCTCATGTAAAACAATAGGACATCAAGAAGGTAAGACAGCTCTGCTGTTGTAGATTTCTTTACAGATGTAAAGTATAGCATTTGATTGACAATATAATGTCAATTGTTCAGTTGCCATGTACCTAGATCTCTGGTTAATCCAGGCAATTTTGCTACTAGTTGGCACAAGGATGACTCCATTTGCACAGACAAGTTTCAGTTTATTGTCTTGAAATTTTATGCAGGTTAGAAAGGTCTCAGGGTGTCAGTGACAGTTTCTGAATATACTAACCCCTCTAGTCCTCTTTGTATGCAGAATATATCTCTCTAGAATTTTCACTGTTTACTTCCAAATCTCTATACCTAGATATAGTATACTCAGTGCAAGTATAAGACACCACCAATTTCATGTTTAGCTAACTGACTCCACTGTAAAATCAAAATCAACAATTCAAATATTTTTACCTTGTTGGGGATTACACTACATAAAAATATAATTCCCTCTGGGAATACAATTTTAAAAGCATAATTAATTAAATATATAGTTTTAAAATATTCATAGTTTACTTACAATAATTTTTAAAATACCCTTTTGGACTGCTTTTCATCCATGTTCCTAAACCTCAAACCTTGATGTGATATTGGGATGGTGCCTCAAAGTGAAGCAGCAATCCAAGGGAAATCTGTAGAAAGCCTCTGTATTAAACCACAATCACTTTCTTTCAAATAAAACTGAGCTCCATGGAACAATGCAGTCTGAAGCCCAAGGGGTAGGGAAGTGACAACTGATATATTATAAAATAGCAATTATGGCAGCCATCACAATGATTAGCTCTGATTCAAGATGAAAACTATCAGTGACAGTCAATGTAAAGCAGCAAATACAAGACATCCTGCAATAAAAGGAGTGAATAATTAGTGGATTTAAGAGAAGATGCATAATTAAATGTTATCAAAGAGAAATATAGACAATGGAAAATGTCTCAGTATTTTTCAAACTGAGAAAATTACAGACAGAACCACTTCTGGGATAATGTTCCCTTAGTCTTATTTATGAGGACAGAACATATTTGCAGGCTACCCAATATATAGAGATGTCTGTTTTTCTGTATTGCATTTTCTTTGAATCATGTTGAAGTTTATTCAGTCGCTGGAGGGTCCCTTGCTTGACTAATGATGAATAAGTTTTCACATATATACAGTTCTTTCGATAACTGTATTACTTTGTTTCCCAAGAAATTGGAAAACAAAGACCATATATAGCT
This sequence comes from Platanista minor, assembly GCA_004363435.1. Classification (NCBI taxonomy): domain Eukaryota; kingdom Metazoa; phylum Chordata; class Mammalia; order Artiodactyla; family Platanistidae; genus Platanista; species Platanista minor. The sequence continues at coordinate 2,947 of RJWK010073487.1, read as the reverse complement.
GTAGATATTTGAAATAGTCATCCAGATGCTTTGGATAAAGAAGGATATGGTAGATGGCATGGTCCCAACTCTTAAGAACAGGTTTAAAATCTAGTTGAGGAGTCTAGTCTAACACACACATACATACACACACACAGTAAAATTTAAAAATAAGAAGACAGTATAAGGCAGGCTATAAGAAAGTGACAAATATAAGACCTGATGTAGGAGTTCTAGAAAAGGTGAGCTTAATAATGGTTGGATTAGACTTGGAAGGTACTTACAGAGAGGTGCAACTTAAGTTGAGCTTCCAAAGTGGGTAAGATGTGAATAGGCAAAGAGAGAGCATCTTAGGTGAAGGGAGTGGTAGTGGTACTAGGAGCAAAGTTCTGGAGGTAGATTGTTCTGGCAACATTAGGGAGAGTTGTGCACTGAGAAATAAACTAAGATAAGGTTCATGTGGTATAATAAAGTCAGATTACAAAGCTCTTTGCAATCAAAGTGTAACTGGGCTTGGAACAATAGACATAAGGAGCCAATAATATTTTGGTGAAGAAAAATGACTTGATGAAGTGATCAAGGCGTTAGTCTGACAGGATGAGTTAGAAGGCTGGGTAGGAGGCTCCTGGAATGACTGGATGGGTGGTAATGAGAGTTTAGACTGTAAAATAAGGGGAAAATGGTAGGAGAGGCTTTCAAAGGAAAACTCACCAGGACTTGATAATCCCTTAACTATGAGAAATGGAGAAAAATCCAGATTCCTCCATAAAATACGAGTTCATGATCTGACAGTGGAGCAGAAGTATTAACACTACTATACAATTTTTCCACCAAGGACAGACAGGCAGGATGTTCCTCCTGGTCGCCAAGTGATATAGCCCCTCCTAGTGAAGGGGAGTCGTACAGGATCTCTCAAAATAGGATTTGACCTTGGCGGTTCTAACAGAGACACAGAGGAAGAAGGAAGGACTTAGTGTCAAACCTGAAACCGAGACCAAATCTTTAAAAGAAACCTTTCCAAGAAGGGAAAAAAAAAGACAAGAAAGGAAAATTTCTTACTCTGAGTCTCTCCAAAGAGTTTGTTTCAAAAATCACTGAGCGGTACGCCAAATCAGAGTTCCTTGAAGACTAAAAGTTGGATTCACTTGAATAATTAGTGTTTCTATTCTCCAAATGGTTTCTCATCTCAGTAATTTCTATTTCAAACTCCTATCTGAGTTCTTTCCATTATTCTAAACCTGATAACCGTAGATTAAGAATTTGCCTTCTTACATTTTTCAGGCACACTCTGGGGCTGCATATGCTCATTAGGCCAGATTCAAAGTAACTGGCAGATTCTTTCCATCAACCAGCGCTTGAAACATCACAAGACCAACTTACCAACCCTTCGCATATTCTGCCCAGACAGACCTCAGCCCAACCCCCTCCAGCGAAACGGAAAAGGCGAATGCGCAAACGCAAACTCCACGCCTATGCTCCTTGCCACCAACTCCGCCCTACCACCCCCCCTTCCCCGCAGAGGTTGTTATTGCGCAGGCGTAGCACCTCCAGCGCGATTGAGTAGGGCTGTGAGAAATCTGCAGTCCAGTGAAATCTAGAAGTGTTAGAATTTACTCTCCCTCCTTTCTTCGGAGGCAGAGAAGCCACTTCCTCCTTCTCAGGGGCCAGAAGCACGTCCCAAACGTCGCACTCTCTCGGAGCAAGGTCCTTCGGTCTCTGCCAGTGTCTGCCTCTATCCCTATTCTCATCTCGTTTTTAGTCTCACGCTGCCGCCAGGCTTCACTCGGAGGATAGAGGCAGTTGGCTCCCCCAAAGCCGCACCAATTTGTTGGCAGCCTCTTTAGGCCTCTGAACCTCCGTGCCCCCCACTGGGCAGAGCATTAGCTCGGTGCCTTGCTCGCCCTCCTTCGCCCTTCACACCTACCCATGCTGGGTGCTTACCTCGGGCGTGGTGCGGTGACGGGAGGGATCAGAGGATCCCAGATCAAGCCAGGGCTGGGGCAGGCGTATTCAGCGAGATTTTTCCTGGGTCGCCACTGCCTCCTCAGACAATGAAATCAGCGTGTCCGATCATCAATTCTCATCATGATCGTGACGTCACAAAAGACAGCGGCCAATGGGAGCCGAGATCAGCTCCGGACAGTCCCTGGCCTCAGCCCAGAACCCAAGAGTGGGGAGGAGGGAGGAGAAAAAGCTGCCTGCAGTGGGGCTGCCTCTTCCCTGCACATATCAGCTGCATCCAAAGCCAGGCCTCTCTGTACATCTCCCTTCCTGAGTAGATGTGAACGCCCAGCATCCCTGTGACTATAGTAGTTATATGCCAGCCATTTGAGCAGGTGCTGCCTGGTCTTCCGACTTAAGATTTGGTTGCAGCAGAATTGTTGCACGCTGCCAAAATCAAATGATCACATACAGAAATATAGGTTTTTTTTGCTGTCAGTGTTCAATTGACAAATATATATTCAGTGTTACTGAAATCAAGAAGGTGTCCACTGAGCCTTTAGAATTTGTCGATAAGAGTAAGTGTACTGTTTTATGTCTCCAGTTGACTCTGGTGACTGAGGAAATTTAAATTATTGCTTCTGTTCACCTAACCTTAATATCTGTTCTGCTGGAAGTTACTTGAGTAATCACCATTACACCATTACAGGAAAAAAAACCTCAAGCCATATGTTACATCAGTTAACACACTTGATACACTCCCAAAATATGCTGGATGCCATGAGAGATGTAGAATTCATTGGTCCTCTGCTATGATAGAACTTATAATATCATTCGGAAGATGTGACTAGCACACATTAAAATTTCACAACAATATAATAAAGTAAATGATCATGTGCTCAGTCATGTAGTCATGAACTACAGACAAGAGTTATATCGCTAATGACCAAAAACATCAGTGCGGTGAGGATACCTGGGAAACATTCTATGTTGTAATTGAAATTTGAGCTGTTTCTTGAATGGTGGA